>JACGAQ010001860.1:0-50435 GCA_014119065.1 Orius insidiosus | reverse complement strand
CGGAATCAGTGTTATTACAAGTATGAATATATTTGGATGAAGCCTTTTTTTTAACTTTCTCAAGAGAAATTATGGATTACCCTCCACGTCCGGTTTTAAAAAAATTTTTTTTTAAATCTTTTTTTTTTTTATTTTATATCCAGTTTTTTTTTTTTTTTTTTTTTTTTTTAGCTTTTTTATCGATTTTACAACAAAATGATATTAATCCATAAAAAAATCAGATTATTTATTGTTGGTAGCATTAAAAGGGCCTTAAAAAAAGGACTTTAACTAGAAAATTAATAAACGCAGATTACAAATGTGGGAGTTGAGTATTGAAGGTTTTTTTGGCAAACAAAAGGGTGGTTTTTGAAAAGAAAAGAAAAAAAACTTTGAGAGGAATTGAGATACTGACAAGACTATTACCCCGGATTAAATAATGTTCTCTTTCCCTTTAGTTTACCAAGCAATGTGAAATTTCGACATTGCTTAAATTTTTATGGCAAGTGGTCTAAACGGTCAGAGGATGGCCGGGGCGGTTTTTTTTCCCCCAGATCCTTATTTTAATATTAGAATATAAATAATTATTGAACTTACGGCTAAAGTTGAGGTTGATCGATGCTGACACTTCCCCGAGTTTGTTTTTCGCCTTGACTTTATAAAGCCCGGCATCACTTTCTATCACATCGTCAAGTTCGAGTACAACTAAAAAAAGGTTCGTGCCAATCGGTTGGACTTTTATCGTAGTTCTATTGTCTTCAACTAGTTTAGTTTCACTCCGGAACCATGTAACTTCCGGCTTTTGTGACGAGTTAACTTTACACTCGAAAACAAGTCGATTCCCTTCGTCTTCCTGACGAAGTTGAGGCTTCTGGGTGAAGCTCGGAGCGGCGTCCTCGGCCACCTCCATCTCGGCAGCCAAGAACCTTCGGTAAAGCTTTTTCCTTCCTTATGTGTATTCGAGACGATGCAGTCAGCATACAACTTACATCACAACCCTTATTCCCTAAAAACAAAAGAAAAAAAAAATATTTAAAACTAAATAATGAACAAACAGTAAAATCACATCTTAACTAGTAATTAAAAAATAATGACAATATCGAAAGAAATTTTTTTTTTATTCAAAATAAACTAAATATAGAAATTTTTTTCATATTCTACCCAAGTTCTAAAATTAAAGTCTACAGATTCTATATTTGAAAGGGTTTTATTCTGAGTGCATTCAAGAATACATCTCCGGTGTGGCTTACATTTCTAAAGCCAAATTATAACGTAAATATTTATCAGAAAACAATGTTTAAAATAGAATCTACTCATTATAAGCCTAATTATTGAAAAAAACAATTAAAACGAACCTTTGATCTTGACATTTAAGGATCTACCACTTAATACGGCGGCGTTTTTCTTTGAAGTTTTGCTCAAATTTCGCGAGAAAACTGTTGGCTTTTTAAAAAAAATTTCTTTTTGATTGTTCTGCAGTTGAGGAGAAACAATCGGAACTAAAATAAGCTTATCAAAAAATGTAAGTTTTTTCAGTTTTGAAAAATCAAGGAAACTCAATGAAATGTGAAATAGAAATTTAAAAAAATTAATAGTCGAATTTTTTATGATATTAGCTTTTCTTTTTTAAAATAAAAAAACCATCGCCCTACTAAGAACCTGATTCATCCACTTATTTCCGCTAGCTCGCCTTTTGCCAAAATATGAGTGGACCTCTTAAAGAAGAAATAAGTGTTCTTTAAAAAAATCCGTTGTGCATCGAATAAGTTTGCTTTTCCCTTCGAAAAAAATGCTCGTCTAATTGGAGTTTATTTTAGATCAAACATTCTAATTTGCTGAAGAAAAAACTTTTCTTCGGCCAATTTTTTTAATTAGGCTAAGGAAAAAATAAATATCAGACAGTTTTTTTTCCCTGGGTGAACTTATAAACAGTTATTATCGTCAAACTTGGAAGAGTTCCGATAGAATCTGATAGAATAGGCGATTCTAATTAGAAAACTTTCATTACTGTAGAGAAACTAAGAACTCTCGGAATTAAAGAACCTCGCTTATCCACGTTTTGAATTCAATCTTTGAAAAACGTCTGAATTGAATTGGGTTCCAAAAATAAAAAATAAAAATAAAAACATTTTGATGATATAGGCATTAGTCAGACTAAAGTTAGGCTGCTCTCGTTTGGTGTTGCCAGTTAAAAAGTCTCCCCCTGGCGTATTTCCCGAAAAATGAACCCATTATTAGCGCCTTCCACCGTCGTGATTAGACTAAAATATTTAACATTAAATGACACATTTTCAAACAGCCGCGAAATGTCCTCAAAAGAGTCGTAAATTATTTCGAGACTCGGATTTTTTTAATGTGAGGCGTTGAGTTTACCCTCCATCCGGCTCTTACTGTTGATTTTAAAAGTTCTTTTTATCCGTTTTGATTTTAATCTGGTTATTATATATTTTAAGATGAGAAAAGGTCAAGACAAAGTTAAAAATATAATTCCTGGCGTTGCTTCGGTCATCGGATCGTTTCTTAAATAATTCTCAGTTCAAAAAGAAAACCTTTGATATATTTTATGCTTATTTTAATTTCTTAACGAAAAAAAAAATATTTTTTAAACTTTTATATGAGTTAGAAGGTAGAGATAGGGCCAGAATCACAGCATTTAGCGACTCCCGGCCGGCATCAGAGACAAAAAACACACATTTCAATAACTTTCTTTAGTGACAGAAAAAAAATTTAAATAATTAAATTTTTTGTTTAAGAAATAATTCTACATTTTATTTGTCGTTGTTAGTTTCCCATGTGTTGTTTGATTTAAAATAAATTACCCATTAATTACCCAACCACCAATAAACTTCTACAAGAATAATCAGCTAATCTAAAAATTGGGTTCTCGAATACGCTTTTTAAAATTGCTCCATTTCGTGAGAAAAGTGTTCAATTCAAAAATTTTCTGTGCTGCAATCTAGGAGAAACAGTCGGAACTAAGCAAAGCTAAAAACTGTAATTCAAGATTTTTTTTTAATTTGCACCCAATTTACAAAAAAATTTATTGTGGTTTGTAAAAAGCTTTCTTAGCTTTTAGTCATATTAGACAAGTCTTATAAGTTATAAATATAAACTCGTTTTATCAAATTTTTTTATTTTAATCATAAAAAATTATCAATAAAAAGTTGACGTTATTTATGATTTTCTACATTTTTATGATTTTTTAAAAGAATTTTTTAAAACCAAGAGTTTTCCCGCGAGGGCTCTTAAAAGGAAAATTCTTGAAAAAGTTTGTTTTAACTATTTTGACTGTGAATAGGATTTTATTTAATTAACTATAGTTTAGTTAAATAAAGTTTTTTTTGTTTTTTGTTTTTTGATATTTTCATAGGTCGATACCTGAAAACTAATTGAGAAAAATAAAAATTAAGAAACGCGCGTTAATCCATTTAGTCTTCACCAGATCGGAATGTAGGTTACTTCGTGACGATTCTGCCGAGAAAACATGTACAGAAATAGACTTGATGTATAGGCAGTTTCCATTTCTAAATCCGCCTATTTCGATCCAAAATAAATTGATTTTAATCGATATTTTTGTAATACAAAGAAAAAATAAAAATTGTTTAACAAAAGAAGGAACCCTTTGAGTAGATAACAATCAACCTTGTAAGGGCGTTCGATGACCTTTTGGTTTCAAAAAAGTAATTTGTTTTGTCTGTCTTTATTTCTGGTTTAATGTACATAGTTTATAATAACGCGACGAAAAATCGCGAGTATTATATTTCACTGTCGCGACACTGCCCCTGTTTGGTGACGCGATCTTGTTATATTTTAGGTTAGTAGGCAGGCAGTGAGATTCCACCCACTCACGAGTGATACGCTCCGCTCGGTTCTGTCCACCGGCCAGAACTCCTGAATACCTTTTCTTTGCAAAAATTTTATTTTAAATGGTACCCACCATCAAATGGATGTCTATTTTTTGCGATAGAAAGGAAGTCGACTAAAGAATTATTCAGCTTTGCCAAGATCTAACCCCGAAAGAAATCGATAAATCCGCTGATTTTCGAATGTTTTGATTAAATCAAATTAATCAGGTTGGTTCAAATCAACCTGTGGTCTTCCATCAATTTTTCCAGAATCTCCAGTTAGATTTTTTAAGTACAGCAGGGCCACACAGACTTCCAGGGACACTTCCAAGATAATTAAAAAAATAAGATTTGGTGAACATTTTATTACAACACACACAAAAACAGCTACTTAACCTTTTTTTTATAAATTAATCCCTAACCTTCTTTGTTAGACTTAGTCCATCTTTTTGGAACAGACAGCAAAGAGGATAAATGAAAAGTCAGCTTCATCAATCCTTGAAATAAACGAAACCAATTTGATCATCGATGTTTGAACTAAAAAATAAGGTTGATCGATCGGACGAAATTTTATTTTTAAACGTCCCCCCTCGAAAAATTATCCTCGGCACCACTTTGATAAATGTTAAAGGCACCTGTTCGTTTATAGAGAACTAGGTAATTCCGCTTCGCTTCTTCCTAAATGAGAAAATCACGAAATCCTTCCAAAAAAATTAATAATATCACAGGATATTTTAATGGACATAATTAAGTAGGTAGGTGGATTTATCAAAGTTAATGTTAAATCTTCTGAAAAATTCGTGAACCACATAATTCGTTTAGATTTAAAAGCTGCAAAAATTATAATTTTTTAAGGATTATTTGTTTTAAAAAAGGAAAAATTTATAATTTGACACTTAAAGCTTTAAAATTTTCAATCAAAAGATAGAGGACGTGGTGGCCCAAGTCGCAAATAGCGTTACTGGGGATAGAAACTGGAAGTTTCATAAGAGGGTGAAAAATGTACTAAATTAGGGCAAGTAGAATATTCAAGCCCAATTAAATAATAGCTTACGCCTAAAAGTTTATCCTTCATTATTTACTTAGATATCTACCTATTTTTTCAACTTCTGTACATAATACTACTTTATATAATTATTATTACTACACAATAATTTTGTTTTTCTTCATTTTCCCACCACTATTGATTTAGTTATTTAGATAATTGGTTCTTCCTCTTGAATTGAAGTTTCGAACGCTTATTCTTTACGGTTTCAAACAATCAACGACATATTTGTGACGGGGGGAATCCACGGCGTTTTTTTCCTCGATTCGCCAAAATTTTGTCTCTTTCATACGAAGAAAATCTTATTTTAAAAATAATAATAAATTCCAAGTCCGTACAAATTGCAAACTTTACGACTTGAAATCGGTTTTCCTACCTAAGTTTAGAGAGGAGAAAAAAACCACCGTCCATTTCTAGCGAAGATGTCGAACGATTTACGGTGTCTCGCGGTTTTTCGTATTGTAATGTTTAAAACAGCAGGTGGAAAAATTAAAACTGTACCGTTGGTGCTTATAAATTTTTAAAAGAAACTTTTCAACACAGCACAGATCCAAATCTTTCTACCAAATTTTGAAATTCAATGACCAGGTTCCAAGTGATACCTATCAGCTTCTTATTCCCTACAGCAAAAGATAATAAAATTGTGTTTTTGTTTTTTTGTACCTTTTGCATTTTGAGTGATTTTTCAGGTTGCTTATTTTCGAGTCTGAAGAACACAATAATTGTCAGCCACCAGAAAAAGCATGCAAAATACAATATAATTTTTAATTTGTAACATTTCGAGTATTTGTTCTGAAGGTGTCTCAATTTAGCTAATGGAATTTCCATAAATGAAGTATTCGGAAGAACCTATAGGCAAGCATATCTGCTGCCTCTTTTTTCCCCTTAGAGATTTTATATTTAGGTGCATTTGTGCTTTTTATAACAGTAACTATGATACCAATCTAGTACAATCTAATTAAAGTTATATTTTTAAAAAATTTACCCCAAAAATCAAAACAATCTGTCAATTTTAGGAAAAACATAACTTCGACATAAAAATGTAAAAAAAATTAAGATGCTAATTAAAAAAAGAAAAGAAAAAGGCTTATAGAAATCACTCATTTTTTGTACTTTTTTTTCGTAATTTAAGGAACAGTAAAAACTCATCTTGTTTTTACCATTTTACGTGTTTAAAAATGCTAAATGTTCGATTAAAAATTATTCGCTTTTAAACCATTCTAAGAGCCTCTAACAAAGTTAATTTTAGATTTTTTTTTTCTCCGTTGACTCACGATTCTATTTTAAACATTATTTTAAATTAAAATGATTTTTTAAAAAATCAATAATAAAATTGCAATATATCTTTTGAGGAAGCTAAAAAAGGATTACCACGATTAAGTTGTTTCATGAGCAACTTAAGTACCTGTTGATTATGAAATGTAATTTAGTTACCAACCTCTTATTTTAAATTTTTATTGGTTTTTGTTCTTTCTATTTGCACAAAAATGTCCCTCATAAAATAATTTTAGGAATACAATGCTTAGTTTTTTTTAAATTTATAATTTTGCAAAAAAAATGCTAAGAGCTGGATTAATATTACAATTTAATGCTAAAATTTAAAATAAAATTGATTAGTATGGTGTTGATATTATTTTTGGGTTGTCTATAAAATTAATAAATTAGTATAAACATACCTAAAAAGGTGGGAAGGGATGTTGCCGATGGGAAAGACACTACTAAACTGAATTCTCTTCTCGGTCTCTAAGATTCACCCTTCTCTTCAAGATAGAGTAACCTATTTAAACTCGGCATTTATTTCTAGACCGAACTGTAATGTAGTCAGATCATCTAAATTTATTGTAAACAAATTCCTTTATTTTTCGAAGAATTTTCTTTGTTATTTTTAAAATGAAATCTTGGGGATTAAAAGATTTAAAAGTGAGATCTCAGACATTTTTCTGTTTCTCGAATAACGAGAGGAAGGTTCAATAAGTACTGAAGTCTTCAACTTGCAAGTTCTTTCTTGTTCGGGTGGGTTAATTTTCAGTGTGACAAACTTACAAAAAAAGTTTAAAATCAAATCTACGAAACATATAATGTAAAAAAATTTTTTTTCTTTGATTCTGCGACAACTGCCCACATTACAATAGGTAGATTTCGAAGAAATCTATGAAGAAATCCTTCGAAGAAGTCCCGCTTGTTTTTCCCGATTAATCCGTGGGAACCACAAAACATATGTTCTAAATACATAATATAATTGTGGGATGGATCATCCCCACTAAATTTAGAAAGAAAGAAATGAAGAAAGAAGTTGTTTTGTGTGTCATGTATTTTACGCTGATATTATATATTATTTAGAACATATGTTTTGTGGTTCCCACAAATCCGAGATTAGAAAACCTGAAAAAACCGTTTCAAAAAATCGCCAAGTTTTTTGTCTTTCTTTTCTATAAGTTTTCAAAAATATTTTGGGGTTCTGATTACGAATTTGATTACAGAAAATACATTCCTTTGAATCAAGCAGAGGAAGCCACCTTTTATTATTTGAATGGAATGACTTACACTAAAGTTTTCAGCTACTTTTCTTATTTAAAAGCCGAAATTCTAAAGAGAAATAATATTCGTCACATTATCTTAGCTTGTTTTTCTCATTTATAAAAATACGAAGTGTCTTCATTAACATAGAAACAATACTGTAATACAAGTAATTCGACGAAACTAAACAGGAATAGACTTGAAACTTTGAAAGTAGAGATGGGTACGATGAGTACGAAGTCGCATCACTGCAAAACACATTTCTCAGAATTTTTTCCTTCAAATTGTTTTGTTCAATTGCTAAAATTTATCCATATGCACTGTTCAGTATTTTACATTCGATCGAATGGTCTCATTGGAAGAAGATGCACCTTTTCGACACCTAGGGGTCTGGGCAATGAAAACAATTTTTGATCAGAATTACCTTATAAAAGGAAGAGCCAACCAAGATAGTTACTCCTTGAAGAGTAATAGCTGTGAGGACAAGGAAATGAGTTCAGAATAATGTTTAAAAAAATATATTATGATTTTAAGACAATTTAACAAAAATATTATTTCTATTTTATATGAAATTTACAATAAAATACTTTTAAAAGATATAGAACTTGTTCACAATTCATAAAACTTCAAAACTGTTCATCCTCATCCCATAAAATTATAACAAACTTTTTAAAAAAGTGGGGCCTCTAAAAGTGTGAGAGAGCAAGAGGGGAACAAGAGTTCATAAGCACTACAATACTTATTCTGGTCCTAAAATAAATTAAAAATCACATTTACCAGTTAACTATAATGCTTTCACATAGGAAAACTATATGAAAGATGAGAAGTCATCCGTCATGGCTAAAAATAAGACAGTCTAAAACAAAAAGTTTTTGAAAAATTTGTATAGGTACTTTTTTATTTACCTTTAATTGAGAATATTATAAATATCAGAAAGCCCTTCTTCCATGCATCGAATCATACCAGATCCATCAGTTTGGTCTTTATAATTGGACACAATGCAGCCTAAACGTTCGTTCCAAATCGAATATCTAAGTTTAAAAAAGAGAATATAAAGGATTTTTCAAATTTAAAAAAAAATTCATACCCAATGCCATAACCATCCTGGACAACAGGGCCGAAAGCGCCCAGCATAACGACGTCAGAGCTTAAAGTGGAGGTAGAGAGAACATAATGATTGAGCTTCGCAAATAAAGGATCAGAGAACATTTCGGGTATTTCGCCTCTTTTCTTGGCAAGAAGGTGAAGAGCAAATAGATGACGATCAAATCCTTGACCTAAAAAAATGTCAAAGAAAGTAAGCTTCCAGCACAACTCGGCTTATTTTGTGCTCTCTTCAAGCAAAGAGGGCACCCTCCAGAGAACAGATAAAACTTGAAATTTTCAGACCTTTTCTTACTCTACCATAAGCTAGCGTAATAAATCCGAGCTTTTAACACCCTTTTAATCTCTAGATAGGTCTGAAAAACCCCAATTTTACAGTTTTTTGGGAGTTTAACATCTTTATAACAGGTTTTGGGTCTTTTCCTCAATTTTTTGGAGTAAAAACACAGTCTCACTCTTTACAGTCTTTTGAGCAAGAAAAACCCTTCATACCAATAACTCTTGTTCATTTCAGTCCTGCTATGGAATTTTGTACGTCCATGGCTTAAAGCCATGTTCTTTAGAGGCCAAAAATAAAGAGGTTTAAAAAATTAAGAGGTTTAGCCAAGAAGTAGCAGGCCCGGAGACTTTTTAGTCTTACTGGAAGCACTAGTTCAAGAGGAATACTGTATCAAGAGAAATTAAAATAAAAGAAGACTGCAAAATGGATAGGTTTTTATCAAACCCAGAGCTACGAATACCCAAATGAAGTCACTATGTCTACTAAAATTAACAATGAAATCTTCTATAAAATGAACTGTACCCATTGCTGCATCTTTGATAAGATCACCATGAACTTTTGAACACTTTTTGACCATCTCCAATAACTCCTGTTTCCCTGGTTTTGAAGAGGAAGCAAGAGCGGTGCATACAGCCTGAAAGAATAAACGTTGAAAAGAAAAAAGAAAAAAGTAAAGCTTACTTTAGTTTCGACTGTGCAAGGTCTCATGGTTTCCGTCCTACCATGCTTAAAAGCCGAAGTGCTGCATGATTCATAAGTCGATACGAACTTATTATTTAATTTATAATGAGCTAACTAAAAAAGAAATTCAGTTAATTATTTCCTTTTTTATATATTTTACTTGAAAAGAAAGCTGCATTATAAGATCTGGACTTATTTTATGAACTTTACATAAGTTCCTTCCAAACTTCAGGCACTCATTGAGTTGAATCCCAAGAGAAGAAGTTGTTTTATTATAGTTTTTCTTCGCCTCGGTTATCATTTGCTTTGATTTGTCATCAAGTTTGAATTCTAAAAACGAAAATATTAATTTCTTATTGTATATAATGTGAGAAAAAATTACAAACCCAGAGGGACAACTAACGATTCTGGAGAAGAGTTGTTACACTTGGTGTCAGGGTGAACTCGAGGTTTTTCAGTCGAATCTTTGTATATGTCTTGAAAGTATCTAAGAACGGCGACTCCGTCTCCCCATGAATGTTCGAAATTTAGTCCTGCAATTCCATTTTTGCATACTATTAACGAAAACGATTTATCAAACCAGCTGAAAATAATATTAATTAAGCCGTAAAACGTTTACATTGTTTTATTACCGATTGTTTCCATCTGAATGTAAATACTGCTGGATGAGTTTGATCCAATCTCTAGTAGGTTCATCGTCATCCAAGACTAGATTAAAAATGGCACCATCGATTGTGTTAAGAACTTCGGCGTTGCTCGTCTCCTCAAGATGCTTCCTTGCTTCAGCCCAGACATCCCGGTTTTCAGTCGTAAGCACACCCACAGGGAAATCAGTCATCTTTGAATTTTGCTTCATAATATAATTCAGTCCACTGAATATGGTCCCAGGATCTAAAATATTCCCTGAAAAAGAGCACAACAGAGACAATTTAAAACAGTAGTTCCTTAAGTGTGAAAAGCCAGAAAATCTTAATAAAAATCGCTGGAAACAAAGAGAGTAAACCCAGAATAAAAAGCGTTTTTTACATTCAGTTTTTTGGTCTTCAAAAAACAAGATACAACCCACAATCTAGCAATTTTATAGGAGTCAGGGTGCTTTCACCAAAAACCCCCATTTTTAAAGGATTTCAGGTATTTTTCTCAGCTTCTTGACAGAGAAACCCTATTTATAAATGATTGTCAGAAGTTTCCGCAGGTTTTTTTTGACATGGAAATCACATTTTTACAGGATTTTGGGTGCGATTCCTCAGATTTTAGAAAGAGAAACCCAATTTTTTTAGGATTTTCGGTTTACCTCGATTATTTGGCAGTGAAACCCCATTTCTACAGGATTCTCAGGAGTTTTCCAAGGTTTTTTGACAGAAAAACCCCCTTCTTGGCAGTTTTCTATAGTTTTCTCAGTTTTAAGACAAGGAAACCTCATTTTTACAGGATTTTTGGGGGTATTCCTCAGATTTTAGACAGAGACACACCATTTCTACAGGATTCTCAGGAGTTTTCCAAGGTTTTTAGACAGAAAAACCCCCATCTTGCTGGTCTTAAGACTAGGAAACCTCATTTTTACAGGATTTTTGGGGGGTATTCCTCAGATTTTAGACAGAGAAACACCATTTCTATGGGATTCTCAGGAGTTTTACAAGGTTTTTTGACAGAAAAACCCCCTTCTTGTCGGTTTTCAAGAGTTTTCTCAGTTTCAAGCTGGGAAACCTCATTTTTACAGGTTTTTATGGGGTATTCCTCAGATTTTAGACAGGGAAACCCCATTTCTACAGGATTCTCAGGAGTTTTACAAGGTTTTTTGACAGAAAAACCCCCTTCTTGTCGGTTTTCAAGAGTTTTCTCAGTTTTAAGACTGGGAAACCTCATTTTTACAGGTTTTTATGGGGTATTCCTCAGATTTTAAACAGAGAAACACCATTTCTACAGGATTCTCAGGAGTTTTCCAAGGTTTTTTGACAGAAAAACCCCCTTCTTGCCGGTTTGCTTGAGTTTCCTCAGTCTTAAGACTGGGAAACCTCATTTTTACAGGATTTTTGGGGGTATTCCTCAGATTTTTGACAGAGAAACCCCATTTCTACAGGATTCTCAGGAGTTTTCCTAGGTTTTTTGACAGAAAAACCCCTTCTTGCCGGTTTTCTACAGTTTTCTCAGTCTTAAGACTGGGAAACCTCATTTTTACAGGACTTTTGGGGGGTATTCCTCAGATTTTAGACAGAGAAACCCCATTTCTACGGGATTCTCAGGAGTTTTTGCAAGGTTTTTTGACAGAAAAACCCCCTTCTTGTCGGTTTTCAAGAGTTTCCTCAGTCTTAAGACTGGGAAACCTCATTTTTATAGGATTTTTGGGGGTATTCCTCAGATTTTAGACAGAGAAACCCCATTTCTACAGGATTCTCAGGAGTTTTCCAAGGTTTTTTGACAGAAAACCCCCCCTTCTTGCCGGTTTTCTAGAGTTTTCTCAGTCTTAGGATTAGGAAACCTCATTTTTACAGGATTTTTGGGGGTATTCCTCAGATTTTAAACAGAGAAACACCATTTCTACAGGATTCTCAGGAGTTTTCCAAGGTTTTTTGACAGAAAAACCCCTTCTTGCCGGTTTTCTTGAGTTTCCTCAGTCTTAAGACTGGGAAACCTCATTTTTACAGGATTTTTGGGGGTATTCCTCAGATTTTAGACAGAGAAACCCCATTTCTACAGGATTCTCAGGAGTTTTCCAAGGTTTTTTGACAGAAAACTCCCCCTTCTTGCCGGTTTTCTAGAGTTTTCTCAGTCTTAGGATTAGGAAACCTCATTTTTACAGGATTTTTGGGGTATTCCTCAGATTTTAAACAGAGAAACACCATTTCTACAGGATTCTCTGGAGTTTTCCAAGGTTTTTTGACAGAAAAACCCCTTCTTGCCGGTTTTCTAGAGTTTACTCAGTCTTAAGAATGGGAAACCTCATTTTTACAGGATTTTTGGGGGTATTCCTCAGATTTTAGACAGAGAAACCGCATTTCTTCAGGATTCAGAGGAGTTTTCCAAGGTTTTTTGACAGAAAAACCCCCTTCTAGCCGGTTTTCTAGAGTTTTCTCAGTTTTAAGACTGGGAAACCTCACTTTTACAGGATTTTTGGGGGGTATTCCTCAGATTTTAGACAGAGAAACCCCATTTCTACAGGATTCTGAGGAGTTTTCCAACGTTTTTTGACAGAGAACCCATCTTTAAAGGAATGTTGAGAGTTCCCTAGGTTTTTTTACTCCTTTTATGCATATTTGTACATTTTGGGCCCACTAAAAGATTTTTCGCTCCAAATTAAAGAAAAATTTGGCGTTTTTACCCAAATCTGAATAAATTTTGGTTAGCGATAAAAAAGAAATAAGAGTTTTAAGTCTAAATTTTGGTTTAAACAACATTTCTGCCCAAAATAAACCCACTGATTTGTCCCATAAAACTTAGCTACAAAACTAAATTATAAAGGCGTTCAAACTGAGGAACATTGGTAAAAGGGACTTTTTAAAATCCCAGAGTTGAAAAGTAAAAATTGCCAACCTGATTCGTCAAGAACGTTCATTTTAAAAAATTTTCCTCCTTTCATAACCACGATATGTCTGGTTTTAGCATCATGATACAATCGATCGATTCCACGCTCAGGGATTCTTGATGTATTAAATAAATTTTCATACTGGACCATATCTAATGGAAATGCCTAAAAATGGACTTGATAAATGATGTCTGATAAAAATTTGGTGTTTACCTTAAACAAATAAGCACCATACCAACTTATCGAAGATGGCAAAGCTCCGGTAACAGTTCGGAAAAAACTTGTGTCTGATTTTTTAGGATTCAAATGATAAACTTCAGGTTCTAATATATTAGCCCGAAGGGATTTCATAAATCTGTAAAAAACCATGATTAAAATAAGAAGGAAATGAATTGTTTTACCTTAAGGACGAAATCAATAAGTTGGTTGCACGAATTAATTGGGTGTTGTATTCTGGTTTAGGATCATCGATGAAAACTAAGAATGGATTATAATTGATAGGAAGAGGTTTCCTGTCTTTTAAATACATTTCAGACCAAGGTGCCGAAATGTAGCTCGTATGCTTGTTTTTTTTGTCGTTCTCGATTAGTTCCGCTTGGAGTTTCGGCCCATCTTTCGCCTCAAAGTTTCTCACGCGATTTTCGACTCCAGAATATTCTTCGTCGGACAAAAGAGGTCTTTGAGCTCTTAAGTATCTCTGGAGGGATTTCGAAAGCTCAGGAATAGGGAGACGGGGTAAGGATTTTTGAAAATGCAACGACGGAACTCGGCTTCTTTGAATATACTCGTAGTCGTCCGTCTTCGTACTAAAAATACAAGCCAAAGTCAAAAATATTCAACAAATCTACTTTTTAACATGTGGGCATTCTTCTCATACTTTTGGCCTAAGTACGCCTATTTGCCACATTACCGAAATTTTTATCGGTTATTGGGCTGAAGACCCCCATTTATTTCTGCGAGATTTTTGGACTTCCAAGAATTTACTTTCGTCGTTAATTCAAAAAAACCCTTTTCCACCTGATTTTTGAGAGTTTTCTCAATTTTTGAGCCAAGAAACCACCTTCCACAAAATGGGCAGACGTTTTCCACAATTTTCGTACAAGAAACTTAATTGCTTTTTGTTTACTGGGGCTTTTCTAAGGTCATTAGGCCTAAAAACCCCCTTTTTTAATAGGATTTCTGGGTGTTTCCTCAGTTTTTGACAGAGAAACTCTCTTTTGCTCTGAAATAAGGTGATTTCCTCGTTCACTATAAATCCACATCCAATTTCTGGGAGACTTAGACATTCGGCTAAGAAACGCCTTTTATTATACGGATGTTTTTGTTAGTTTTTTGACAGATAAAAATTTTTCCTCGTCCTCTTTAACTGAGGTGATTTTAGCACTTTTAACTCCATGAAACTTCGGCCAAAAAAGAATGGCCCAGGCCGCAATCATAACTATCATCTAGTTAGGCCCCTGACGAAGTAAAGGCTGCCCACAAATGCTTTAAAATTTTGGTAGGACCACGAAGACCACTGGTAAAAACTTCCTTTTTACTTGAAAAGCCCTAATCGGCTAAAGTGAGAAAAATAAATAAATACCTCATCATCCTCAAGCCTTCCGGAGAAAGTCGGTCATAAATAGACGCCTTAAAATACAAAGCGGTTAAAACAAACGTTTGCTGAGTACAGAGATACACTTACTTTTCTCAGATGATGTCTAAGGTGAAGAAGTCTCATTTTTAAGTTTTCAAGGAACTTTTGATTCAAATTATGGGCTGAAATAAAAATAAAACTGTAATCTTCGTACTATTGTTCCGAGTTCCAACTCCACAACTCAAGGTTATCCAAGATAACATTTATTTCTTATCAAATAAAAGGTTCGAGACGTTGTCATACACATTGCCTGGCGGGGAAGTCTCCCGCCGTTTTTCAAAAAAAAGGCGGTCTATTTTTACGAGTCTACCATCAACAAAACACTGTGTATTTCGTCGATCTACACCATGGTCTATCTACACCAGGATTCCCCAAACTTTCTAGCAAGTCTACCACCAGTCAAAACATGGGAGCTACTTCAGAAATGACAACAGCAAAACGCTAAGTTCTAGCTTACGGCCATTAGATTTGAAGAAGAAAACCTTTGAGTGGGTCCAAAATGTACTAATATGTGTAAAAGGCCCAATAAAATCTGGTGTAAACGCCCAGGATAGTCTTAAAATGCTAAAACGTAGGAAATAAATGTTTTTGAAGCTAGAGAGAAACCCAGAGAAAAGATCGAGAAAAACTACAAAAGCTTCTGTAAAAATGGGGTTTCAGTCAGAAAGCCGACGATAACTCCTGAAAATCCTGTATAAATGGTTTCCTAAAAACTAAGGGAAACCATGTAAAAATGCGGTTTTCTGGTTCAAACGTCCACACTTCTCAAAGCATGCTAAAATGTGGGAAATATCGTAAATCATGAATACTGAAAAACCTAACATGATCGTAAAATCGCTTTTAACCCAATTTTTCTTTTTCTGTTTACAGCAATTTTTTATCAAGCTTCCCTGCAGCCATGGTGGATCGCACTTTGGAAACCCTGGGTGATAGATCAGCTGGCACTGACAGATGTGACTATGGTACAGAGAAACTCAAGATCGATAGAAACCAGTGAGACTGGAAGTAACAATTGTCAATCAAGGAGCTCATAATTTCTTTTAAGACTTTTAAAATTGAGATATTAGGCAATAAATAAGCAAGCAAAAGTACCAAAAGAATAGATCAGCTGGCACTGACAGATGTGACTATGGCACAGAGAAACTCAAGATCGATAGAAACCAGTCTGAGAAGTGAGACTGGAAGTAACAATTGTCAATCAAGGAGCTCATAATTTCTTTTAAGACTTTTAAAATTGAGATATTAGGCAATAAATAAGCAAGCAAAAGTATCAAAAGAACTTATTTAATTCGTTTTACCAAAAACACCAACAGCAACAGAAGTAACAAAAAAAAAATCACAAAATTGATGTAGAGTCAATCAATCTTTTTATGATGTGGAGGACATTCTTGATACAGTAACAAGTTGGCCGTGAACAATCAAATCCTTTAATGCAAGCAATTTCTGAAAAGAAATAATAAGTAGGTGATAAAATAATAAAAAATTTGAACTAACATTAAATTGACGGCGATCTTTTAATTTGACGATTCCCCTTACATGGTTGGCCATATCTGATGACTGCAACTTTATTCTCGTAATGGCTGAAATATTTCTTGACTTGAGAATATTCAGAATGTCTTGGCACTTAGCACTGGAAAAAAAAAAAGCCCTCAATTGAAAGGTTTAAAAAAATTTAGCTTAGAGGTCAGAAAAGTTTTAGCCACAAGTTAACTTAGTGCGACTTGAAAATAGTCGGGACTAAAATAAAGAAGAAAATGTCTACCTCGAAGGTACCATCATCATTGCACAGTATCTTTTCATGGGAGATTTTTTAGCCGCACGAGCGGGGGACTTGGTAACCAAATGTGAGATGTCGCTTTCAGGAAGAACAATAACTGAAGCTCCACACACTTTCATCGTATTATAATGCGATACAGCTTTCTAAAAATAAAAATGTTTTAAATATACTTCAAATATTTAAAACAAAACTTACAGCAAGAGACTCCTCAGATGTAACTTTGACTATGGCACGAGAACCTTTGACGTGTTTGGAGGAAGAATCCATGATGAATATCGATTCAATATCTTCAACTCCGATTGATGCTAACGCTGCTCTGATATCATTCTTTGTAGATCTGAAATATAATAAGTTAAAAAATGACGAGATTTAAAAAAATATAATTTATTACTTTTGAGGGATGCGGCAAACTTGTAAGCCATATTCAGGGGGGCAAGTACAGAATTGACTTTCAGAAGCAACCATGGTCTCTTTTTCACCAGAAACAGATGATAAGGATGTACCATTTGTTTTTGAATCACATTGTTTTTTAATCTTTTTAGGAACTTTATTTTTCTCAGCATTATTGACATCAGCTTGGTTATCAGCTGATGTCTGAGAGGTGCTTTTTTCTTCATCCGTTGCTTCGATATTGTCAGCAATGAAGGCACTTCCATTACTTTTTTGGTCTTCTAAAGGAGAGAATTTGGTTTTGGGATGAGCAGATTCTACAAGGACTTCTTTCTTCTTGATGTCATTAGAAAAAGGAGATGATTCTCTGTTAAACTTTTCATAATCGCTTGAAATTTTACTCTCATCTTCATTGCATGCTAAAAAGGTTTTCGTTTCTTTTCTGTCCATAGCAGACGGTGATGTTTTCTTGCCATCTACACCATTTGCAGGGGATGTGGCGTTTATGTTGGTTTCATCGCTTAAATCTAATGAAATTTTCTTCTCCGTTGAAGGTGACAAGACAACTTTAGCTTTCTCATCATCTCCTTCTATCGAGGTTTTCCTCTCTTTCACTTCTTTGGAAGGCGATAAAGCGTTAGAATCAGCAACTTCAACAATTTCCTTAGCAGGTGACATAGTGTTAACTTCATTACCCTCAAGTTCCATTGAGGTTTGCAGATCTTTTATATCCTTGGCAGGTGACATGATCTCAGAATCGGCATTAACTTGATCATTTTCAAGTTCCAGCGAGGTTTTTTTCTCTTTTACTTCTTTGACAGGTGACATGACCTTGGTATCAGTTTCAACTTCATTATGTTCTAGCTCCATCGAGGTTTTCTTCTCTTTCACTTCTTTGGCAGGCGAAATGACCTTGGAATCAGCTTCAAGTTCCATCGAGGATTTCTTCTCTTTTACTTCTTTGACAGGGGACATGACCTTGGTATCAGCTTCAACTTCATTGTGTTCCTGTTCCATCGAGGTTTTCTTCTCTTTCACTTCTTGGGCAGGCGATATGACCTTGGAATCAGCTTCAAGTTCCATCGAGGATTTCTTCTCTTTTACTTCTTTGACAGGTGACAAGACCTTGGTATCAGCTTCAACTTCATTATGTTCTAGCTCCATCGAGGTTTTCTTCTCTTTCACTTCTTTGGCAGGCGACATGACCTTGGAATCAGTTTCAAGTTCCATCGAGGATTTCTTCTTTTCCACTTCTTGGGCAGGCGACATGACCTTGGAATCAGCTTCAAGTTCCATCGAGGATTTCTTCTTCTTCACTTCTTGGGCAGGCGATATGACCTTGGAATCAGTTTCAACTTCATTATGCTCATGTTCCATCGAGGTTTTCTTTTCTTTTCCATCCTTAGATGGTGACGAGATCATTGAATCATCATTGACTTCAACAATATTTTCATCTTTTATTATAGTCTTCTCCTCTTTTAGATTCTTGGCAGGTGATATGACCGTAGAATCAGCAATGTGTTCTTTGCTTTCATGTTTCATCGAGGTTTTTCTCTCTTGAACATCCTTGGCAGGTGACTTGACCTTGGAATCTTCCTTATGTTCCATCAAAGTTTTCTTCTCTTTTATTTCTTTGGCAGGTGACATCTTGGAATCATCATTAACTCCGTCATTTATATCTTTGATTGAAGTCTTTACCTCTTCCACATCCTTGGTAGGTGACATGGTCTTCATAACTTCATCATCTTTTATCTCAGTTTTTATTTCTTTTGTATCTTTTACAGGTGACGCTAATTTGGCATCCTTTGTGGTCGGTGACTTGCTCTTGGGATCCATCGCAGCTTTGATGTCATCAGTCACTGGTGTTTCTTTTTGTTCATCAGAATTAGAAGATGGAATGATTATCTCATGATCCTTAGCTTCAACACTGTTAAAAAGATTGCCAGAAGATTTTTTCTTGTTTTCTTTCTTAGGGGATGGAGATGATTTAGATGTTTCGGTTGAGTTTTTCTTCTGTTCCTCATTCGCGGAGGCGGGGGACTTGGGCTTATTAAGTTCTTCAGAGGTTGTGATCTCCATCTCATGCTTAGAAGGTGACACAATTTTGTTTTCGCTATTCACTGTTTCTTCGCTTTTCTCACTCATTGATTTAGGCACATCATTGTTCTCTGCAACTTCCTTCTTTTCTTCTGAGGCAGGTGATTTGCATGCTTCATTCCCTTCCTGGGCTTTTTCGGAGTTGCTCGCTGGAGCCACATTTGAATCACATGTACTTTTATTCTTGGCATCTTTGTCGGCTGGTGAAGAAAGCTTTGATGACTTTACATCAGGCAAGTTTTCCACCTCATCAAGTGAGAATGAAAGATCTTTTATAGAACCTGATACTCGGGGCGACTTCCTTTTCGGGGATTCCGTGATGTTTTCAGGGTTTTCATTGAGTTTGGCTTTTTTCAATTTAACTGGAGAATCATCCTGAAGGCTTCCACGCTTACTCCTTCTATCATACTTAGGGCTTTCTTCTTTGGGCTCAATTTCTGATTCTTCCATGGGAGCCTCTTCATGATTAATGGAAGCTTTAGACTTTTTGGGTTTAATTTCTGTCTCTTCTGTCGGTACGATTTCACTAGCAGCATCTTCATTGCTTTTACGTTTTTGGGTTTTTCCCTCACTGGAACCTTCTTGACTAGAATCATTCGCTTCATCCTCATTGCCAGTAGATCCTTCACTAATTATATCAAAATCCTTTAATAGAGATCTAGGTTTTTCAGGCTTTTCATCGATAGACGTAAGTTTGGAGAAGGTTTCAGAATCTTTATCTTGGCGAATGCTGCTGAGACGACTGGAACGACGGGTTGGAGTAGCAGCATGTTTACTAGAAGTTTCAGCCTAAAAAAAATTAAAACTAAGCACAGTTAGGGATTTATAATTTGTATTACCTTTTTAGTAGTAGAGCGACGAGGGGACTTAGGTATAGCCTCAGGTGCAGCGGCAGCGGAATTGGCTACAACAGACTTTCTGGTCGAACGCTTCAAAGTTTCTTCTCTAGCCTCCGTTTCTGAGTCAGCTTTGGTGTCTCTCTTTGGAGTGCTAGGCACAGCTTCGGAATCCGGTACCACAGAGGCCTTTCTAGTACCTCTCTTAGGAGTAAGTGTTTTAGCAGAGGCAGTAGACTTCCTAGTAGCTCTAGTAGGAGTCTCCGGTCTTTCTGAAGATACGACAGACGCTTTACGAGCTAAAGCCCTAGTAGGAGTTTCTGGCCTCTCGGAAGCCAGAACAGAGGCCTTGCGAGTGGACACACGTGTAGGAGTTTCAGGTCTGACAACAGAAGCCTTACGGGTAGAAGCCCGAGTAGGAGTCTGAGGTCGCTCAGCAACAACAGAAGCTTTACGAGTAGACACACGTGAGGGAGCCTCCGCTTTCTCCGCTACTGGAGCCAAAGATGAGGCTCTTCTGGTAGACCGCGTTGGTGTCTTAGGTTCCTCTACTGCTAAAGCAGCAGCAGAGCGTCTCGTAGATCTAGTAGTAGGTTTCTCCGCAACTTCTTTATCAGCATCCTAGAATAAAAACACATTCACTTCAATATTAGCATTTCTACATAAAAGCCAATAATTGACTAACGAAGGAAACAAACGAAACTAATAATTAGTTATTTATTAATTAATTCCGATCAATGGAATTCGAGTTTGTGATGTTGGAAATGAGGCAAGAAAACACCTGTGGATTCAAATTGAGCGACCACGTGTTTTATGAAATCGCTCAGATTTTGGCTCCATTAGTTTTATTTCATTATAATTCCTCAATATTACAAGAAATAAATAGAAAACGCTAAACAAATCATTTTAAAATTCGAGGTTTCAACATTTTAGCTCTTGGGGCTAAAAATGGTTAAAAGATTCACAAACATCCATGGATAAAAAATAGAAATAAAACGCAATTGAAGAGAAGGAAAAGATTAGACACGTGACGAAGACAAGGGAATCAACAGTTTATTAGATTTAAAAATAGTTACCTTTTTCGAACGACTCATTTTAACAACAAACGTTTAACTACTAAAGAAGAACAAAAAAAATAACAAGGAATTAATGAAAACTTATGGAATGTAACTTGAAAATTATGAATTCACAATCGCGGTTTAAAGTTCCCACTTCGCCGGGGCGCGCACTTGGGAAGGACGAAAGTCGGATCTCAAAATCCAGCTGGCGCCTGGCGGGATCGGTCCTTTGATACTGAAGGGAGTGGGGACATGAGGAGAGAACTGGTGAAAAAGAGGGGATTTTCGCGCCAAACTTCACAGCCAGTACTGCCAGCTAAGTAATTTTTAATAAATAAATGTGTATTGACTATTTGCTATCATTGAAATCATGGAATGAGCTAGAAAACGAGAAACACTAGAGAACTATAAAAGGAAGTTCTATATGGGTGGATGGATAAGTGATAACAAATTTTTAACAGAGCTCATCGAGAAGAATCTTTGTTGTTTCCCATCTTGATTAGTTAATGCAAATTTTCAAAGAGGCCGCTCCAGCCCTTAACCGTTTCTGTGTCTTCTTGTCGGAACAAGACCGAAGATCATCATGATCTCTGTTGCCACGTGAAGACTTCCAGTTTCATTTGTTATCAACAATTCGCTGCCGTACAGCCGTACTGAATGGTGAATATTTCAAAATAACACAAGCGAAATCTGATATAGTGTATTGGCCCTTTATTATTCTGCGTGATTTACAGTTTAAAGATGTCTGTTTCAAAAATTAATGGTGAGTTCTTCATTAATTACGTTTAAACCCAACTGTGATTCTGTGATAATATCACCTTTTTAGAAGACGAATACTCAAAACCTTGTTAGCTTATTTCAAGAATTTTTTTTTTTGTCTGTACATTAATTTGTTTTGTTTGTGCAGAATGGAAGATAGATGTGCCAGATGATGTTTTAAAATCTCCCCTACGATTGCCGAGAAATGCGGCGAAGGAGGAATATGAGGTTCCGCTGGACATTAAATCTTTAATTCAAGTTGGGCTCAATACCATATCGGAATCTACGACTGAAAATATAGAGATTTTCACGACATTATTCGACCTTTTCAATAACTTCACGTCTAAGTGTCATTTCAAGTAAGGTTTATTATTTTATGTTTTAAAAAAAACTTCTTATACTAATTTTGACCGATCAGCTTATTTTTCTTTTTGTTTAAAGCTGGGTCCACACTGAGCGAGGCATTCGCTTCAGTGTGGATGTGTTTTTGAGGCGGGGAACCCAGGTTCGAGGCGTTCGGCAGCCGAGCCGATCGGAGTCGGTACATCAAAGGAATTTGGTGCTCGGGACAACTTCGATTGTTTTAATGTGGACAAGTTTTGAGCATGCCTCATCTCGGCTCACGCCCCGCAGTCTTTTTCATTTTATTTATTATGACTAGTGGCTCCCTTCTTCACTCCACAAACATTGAAGCCACGAGTTTCTATTCTATTTCTATAAAGCTTTCTTTGCCGCAACTTTGTTTTTCCATCAATATTGACTTCAGCAAAAATGCGGCACTCGCCACAGATACCGGTGAGTCCTATGAACTGAAACTGCCTCTCAGTGTGGACCCGGCTTAATGGTTGTTACAAAGAGGAAAGGCCCAGGCAGTGCCTTCCACCATATTGCCTTGGTACCATTCAAAGATCTTTCTATCTAAATTTAGATGTTTGTAAAAATGAAGTAAAAAGTTTTTATTCAGGAGTACCCCTATTTTTTGGCTGTAAAACATCCATTTTGCATTATTTATTTATTTTTTTTTTTTTTCTTTTGCTCAAAAGCAACAATTTTGTTTGATTTTGAGGAATCATCCTTTATTTTTGGGGCATTAAAATATCATTTTTATCCGATTTTTGGAGAATCCCTTTATTTTTTGGCGAAAAAACGCCTTTTTTTAAACATGGAAACGCCCCTTTTTTTCCGATTCAGGTGAAGTCCCAATTTCTTCAGTTTTTATAGATCTTGCTCAATTTTTTGGCAGGAAAATGGCCTTTTTTCCCCAAAATTACATGAGGACTCCGTTTTTTTGTGTGTGCAGAAACCGCCCTTTTTTCGTACACTTTTTTGTTGAGGCCCAAAGAAAAACTTTTGCTGTACTCAGTAGTCCAAAGTTTGAATACCCCTGGATCATGTTTTTATATTATAAAATGAAAGTTTCATTTTTTAAAATTTTTTTTGGCCCTCTTAGGGGCTCTCATGAGTTTAGCACATAAATGAACTGCCTAAGTTTTATTTTTGAAATTAAAAAACTTAAAACTTGGCCTACTCTAGCTTAGTCACCATACTTTTGATATATTTCTATTAATTTTAATTGAATTTTTCAGGGAATTCATGTCTCAGTTATTAACTAGAATGATTCGCAACTCTTCAAACGCTTCCAGAATATGCAAATTTATGTATTTATTGCATTCTTCTCAAAAAAATAAATTCATACTGCAAGCATTCAATGAAGTGATGCGTGAAACTTTGGATGGTATTAAATAATCGATATTTTTTGTTAAATTTTATTTGATTTTAGACTTGAGTGACATTTTGTTTTGCTACGGCTACTTCGGTCTTAAATCGTTTGCGACGTATTTTATGGCTGGGGTACATTTCATGCGTAATCATGCTTCGCCTCCCGATGATCTTTCGAGGTCAAAATTGCTTGAAATCGCCGAAATGCTCATCCCATCTCCTGTAAAGACGGAAGCATTAAAAACTTATTGCTTATTGGTAACTTTTTCTTCTCTTATGTTCTTGTAATACATTTTTTTTAGTTGCTGAGATACTACCAGTATTGTTATAATCATGATGATGATAACGCTGACAGCCCGCCAAGATCTGATTGGTCTCTATTCAAGAAATTGCAGAAGTTGGTCGCCAAAGAAGTGTCAATCGATAACATAGAGACGGACGTTGCAGTTTTCACCAGGCTTGTTATAAAGCCCTGTCTTTTTAAAGACCATGGATACATTTCTTTCGTACGATCTTTACTCAGCAAATCTGATTATGAAGATTTGGTTCCCTCCTTCATCATTTGGGTACCTTCGTCATACAAAGAGTACTTTCGAAACACCTTTGGCTCTTTGCCTGATCTGCACTACGAACAAAATAGTTCATAAGTATTTTATTGTGTTCTTGTTATTTTTTCATTGCGTCTAAATCCAGTTGCAAATTTTTTTATGGCTCTTTACATCGCAAATAAATCTTTTATATATTAAGTTGAAAATTTTATCATTGATAATCAATTTCAGGAGGCGTCGTGGTAGCCATCTCAAACACTGCGATTCATCAATGGCATCCTGTTAGGTCGCTTCTCGGTCCAAAAGGGAAACTTATGACTTTAAACAAACGGCGAAAAAAGTGAAACTACCAAAAATCTGATCAAAATAGTGCATGACATGGGAAAAATGCCATAAAATGGTCAATTTCTAAAAACCTTAAAAGTATTGAAGGCGGAAACTTAGTAGCGTCCTCTGTGCATGCTCAAAGCGTCCAAATCTTTTAAAACAGCCATAAATTCTTTTTTTATTGCGTCTGTAATCCGCAAAAGGATGATTTTACTATCAAATAACCAATAATTGAGGAAGAAACGACTGTGATAACGAGTATCTCGCGTTTCGGCTTAAAAAGCCTCATCAGAAGAGCTATTCCCTCTATCACAATCATTTTTATCTTTTCACTATCTTTATCTCCGAGAGATTTAGTTATTTCTTCCTCCATTATTGGTTAATTATTTGAGCCATAATTTCCCTAACTTAAATGGGAACCCTTATTTTTGATGGCCTCTACTTCATGCCATTTGGGAACATCTTCCAGATCCTGCTATTCGATGAGTGATCTTTACAGATCATGGTTGCCGTTGGTCGCCAGTTTTTTTGGATGCAATTTTCAACTGATTTTCACATACTCTTGCTTTCGTAGTTATCATCGAAACGTCTAGATCTTTTTAACTTCCTTAAAGAAGTTATTGTGATACCCTCGACGTCGGGTTTTTGGGGAAGGGTCTTCCAGACCCCGGAGGGTCAAATTGAATATTGGTCTTTTCCAATCTCAACTTAGTCTGTGGATCTGTCCGGACGGCCGTAGCATATTTTACAGCCACAGTTTCCAACCATTATCACCAAATTTTCACACAATCTTCCTGAATAGTTGAACAAGAAGTCTGCGATTTTTGAATTTCGAAAAAAGGGCGGAGATATGCACGTTTGAAATTTTAAAAACTGCGCTGCGGCCTAACCGTTGTTCCCATTTTCACCAAATACTTCTTATATTTTTTAAAAAATTTTGGTGTAAAAAAAATTATCAATTTTCTACATAAATTATTATTTTAGTAGGGCGAAATTTCGTACGTCCATCTGTTACGAGAGGGACCTCCCTTGTGCAAAAACCCCATTAATTCTACCTTGATACTTAAAAAAATTTTCGAAAAAAACTTGGAAAATTAAAAAAAAGAGCTTTTGTACTTCCTCCTCCATTATACTTCCCCTCCTTTTTTACTTCCTCCTCCGTTATACTTCCCCTCCCAAGTACTTCCCCCTCCGTTATACTTCCCCCTCCGTTATACTTCTCCTCCTTTGTACTTCCCCTCTTTTTTTACTTCCCCCTCCTTTGTACTTCCTCCTCCGTTATACTTCCCCTCCTTTTTTACTTCCTCCTCCGTTATACTTCCCCTCTTTTTTTACTTCCCCCTCCGTTATACTTCCCCTCCTTTGTACTTCCTCCTCCGTTATACTTCCCCTCCTTTATTACTTCCTCCTCCGTTATACTTCTCCTCCTTTGTACTTCCCCCTCTGTTATACTTTCCCTCCTTTATACGTCCCCCTCCTATATTTTTACTTCTTTTTAAGGAAGTTTTCGTTGGAAGCTCTTCAAACAAGTACTTTTCTTAAAATTCATAAAAATGGCAGAGGTCTAACTTTTTTTGCTTAGGACCCTCATAGTATTGGCCAGATCTTCACCAAATATGCCTTAAATTATTAATTGGATTTTTTTTTTCGGTATTAGGGAATTGGGGCTGTTCACTAAAGTCCCTGTGTGGTCTGGCTGGGCGATGACTTTCATTATTTCTCCCTTGATTCTAGGGATGAAAACCTAATTAACTGCTCTACTAGAAGGGAGTTCCTGTGGGGAGCCGTTAAGGGCAATACTTTTTTTGAGGTAGAGTTGGTGTTTTTATTCCGGCCGGGCTCGTGCGGTATGTGTTGCGGTAGCGAGGCCTGGCGGTTGTTACCTTTCTAGTTCGTACTCCTCCCGTGAGGTTTCGTCCCGTTTTCTTTATGTTCTCGGCCTCCTCAGTCCCCAGTAGTCGACTCCGTCTGCGAATCCGTGTCCTCCGCCGTTTCCTTTTTTGTTTTCCTTCTTTTTTCGTTTCGTTGAAAATTTTGTTCGGGACTCGAAAAGAGGCAGACACACGATTCCGGTCTAAAGACGTCAAAATGGTCAAATAGAGACTTCCAAGTCGGCTCCCCACGACCACTTTCCACGGATCTGACGCGGGTGTGTCAAATTATTTTTTTTGGTTCAAAAAAAGGAAAATATCATACAAATCATAAATATTACAATTTAAAAAAGTCTTTATTTATAATAAATTCAGTTCGGAATATTTTCTTCAAAAATTTTATTATTATTCGGGTTCGATATTACTCATTTGTTTTCTCCATCACATGTTCTCAAATTGTGTGTCATTTCAACGTTTCTTTTCGTGATTAACCCGTCAAATCGTTTTCGAAAGAAAAAGACTCTGGATTAACTCAAATTTCGGATGCTCATTGAATATTTGGTAAGTTCTGACTTTTCCTCGGATCCCACATCCTGGGCCCTTTTTTTATCCACGTCCCACATCCTTTGTCCTCTCCCTTACCTGCGATTTTCGTTAAAACTTTCAATCTTTAAAACGGGGACCAATTGAAGTTCAATTTTTGATTTCCGTTTTATTCTATAAAAATTAACTTCAATTTAGGTTTCGAATTTTTTATTCGGAATCCGGTCTGGTTTTCCGTTTCCTCTCGATTTTTATCATCGCATCCCTTTTAATCTAAAATTTAAAATATAATCTTTAATGTAAATAACGGATTTGAGAAGTAGGACACGGCGGTCACGAACTAAAAAATGTATCTTTTGCATTGAGTCGACAAAAATTTTTTTATGACCTCTCATTTCTGCTTACTGTCCAATGATTTTCTTAGAATTCGAACTGAAATGATTCAAAATTGTTTTCGTTCCCCTTGAACTGTTTACGTTTAGATAACGGGAGTTTTTTTTCTCACTTTTTTAAAAATTTTATCTTGACGGAAAACGAGGAAGTTGTTGATTTTTCTATGTAAGGGTTTTATCTATTGATGGGTTCGTCTCTTTTGAAAAAATTCATATCGTCTAATGATGTCATCGTGTTTCCTCATCCGTGGATGAACACGTGTTTGGGCGATTATTAAGCATGGGCGGATTTGATGAAACGGGCGGACGACTAAACAAAGTCCTTTCTAAACCTAATATCGGCTCCTTTCAACTCCGCCGACTTTATTCGTTATAATGTTTTGATTTCCAGAACGATTTTCTTCTTCGAAAGGTCAAAATTATTCTGTTTTCAAATCTGTGGCCTTTCCAAGATTTTTCTTTTGCCTAAAGTTTCTTTGACTAGATTGGTCATCCCACAGCAACTGTGTTTTTGCTGCAAAACTACATGTCTGGAGCTTTTCGAGGCTGTACTTCTTTAAAAGGAGTTTCACCACTGGAGTCCTGAGACCACTTTCATTAATCTCTACTTGAGTTTTTTTGCTTCAACTTTCTACAAAACTTCAGAAATTTTTAAATGCGAAGTTATTGTAATACCATCAAAAGATGGTTTTCTTGAGGCATTACGATGATCTTATTTTGACTCTTCACGCCTGTGATTTTGTTCGATTTTATGAAATTTTCCTTTCTTAGTTATCTAGAAAATTTACATAAAAACGTTGATCTGTCTGAAATTTTCCATCAATTTTTATTTCCCCTTCTCCTTTTTGTCATACTTTTTCCGGGAATAAATTTTGTTTTTGTTTGCTCAGAGAGTCATTAAAATCACCTGTAGTATAAAAAAAAATTAACCTTCCATAAATAATCAGAACTCATTTGTTTCAGCATATTTGGGCGCAATGGGTAAATTGCTCTCCAAGATATTTGGGAATAAGGAAATGCGAATTTTGATGTTGGGCTTGGATGCAGCAGGGAAGACCAGTATCCTTTTTTTAATGTTGTTGTTTTACTCAAAATCTTATATTTTAGATTTTCAGTTGCCTTATATTTCTTTAACAATTCTCTTAGCACTTCTGTACAAATTGAAGCTTGGCCAATCTGTCACTACAATTCCAACTGTCGGCTTCAACGTAGAAACGGTGACATATCGAAACGTCAAATTCAACGTATGGGTATGTACAATATTGCCATCTTTACATAAAAAAACAATCATAGTAATAATTTGATTTTAAAATCTCATTAGTAACTTAAGTTAGAAGTTATAAGTAAACCAGGGGTAGTGGAAAGCAAAGAAAGTAAACCTGGAATAAAAGCGTTTTCGTCTTAAAATTTTTTTTGTTCTTCAAAAAGCGAGATATTTCCCACATTTTAGAGGAGTCTTCTGGACGTTTTCGCCAGATTCCCCTGGTTTGACAAAATTTTTGGGCGTTTTTCTCGGTTTTTTGACTAAGAAACCCTATTTTTTCAGGAGTTTTCTTAACAAAAATTAAAAAAAAAAGATGAAAGGAAGTAAGGAGTTTCCTTCAAGAGTTTTCCTTTGTTTATTGACCAAGAAACCCCCTTTTTACAGGATTTTTTTCACAGGGAACCTCCTGAAAATTCTGTGAAAATGGGGTTTCTCCCAACTGGGTTTTTTTTAAGACTTCAAAAACAAGGCGATTCCCACATTTTAGTATTTTTTAGAAGAGTCTGGGCGTTTTCACCACAATCTCGTTGTTTTGAAGCCAGAAAAATGCAATGCCGCATAGATTTAATCTGTCCTTTTGGTTGTAGATTTTGGGCCCATTTAAAGGTTTTCTTCTCAAAATCTAAGGGCCTTAGGCTATAACTTAAGCCTGTATTTACAAACGTTCCTTTTCTTAAACTAAAGGACTTCCTTTTTCTGTTTCTTTACTTTGGCAAGTGAAAATCAAGGATTTTTCATCAGCAATGAGAGCTCTTTTGAGGTCTCCTTAAGGTTCCTCAATCGCTGCTTGAAAAAATGGAGGAAACCGGAAGGACTCCTTTTATTTAGCCAATGAGAGCCCTCTGTTTGATGACTCTTAAGTACCTCAATAAAAACAAAAAGGAAGAGAAACCAGGAGAATTTCCTTTTATTTGAAGGAACAGATCAATTTTGAGAAAGCCGTTCGTTCCTTAGTGTTCAAGCCCAATAAGGAAAATGGAGTCCGCCGCTCATTTTGACCTGTAAAAGGGGTGTGCTTGCTTAAAAGCTTAGGATTCCCTGTCTCAAGCCCATTGTTTCTAAATTAATGTTTCTTTAACATTTATTTTTGCTTCTTTTTTAGGATGTAGGAGGTCAAGATAAAATCCGTCCCCTCTGGCGTCATTACTATACCGGAACTCAAGGACTTATTTTCGTGGTCGATTGCGCTGATCGTGACCGTATCGACGAAGCACGGCAAGAACTTCATAGGATAATCAACGACCGCGAAATGCGAGATGCGATAATATTAATCTTCGCTAATAAACAAGATTTACCTGATGGTAATTTATTAAAAATATTTATTTTAACGATAAAACCAAACTTTCTATTCTAGCAATGAAGCCACACGAAATACAAGAGAAACTCGGTTTGACCAGGATTCGAGATCGAAACTGGTACGTTCAGCCTTCGTGTGCGACGACAGGCGACGGCCTCTGCGAAGGCCTTACTTGGCTAACTTCAAATCACAAACAATGAGACATGTAAAGGCGAAATCATTTTCGCCTTTACTCCAAATTCGCTATTCGAAAACAACAGTTTCTAGGAATCCATTTTTCATTAGATTCAAAAATTAAAATTGTACGAAATTATTTGTTTTCTTCTTTTTATTTATTATTCAATAACACCTGTGTTTCATTGGATTAAAAAGTAGCTCATTCAAGAACTCACTTTTTTGCCCGGTGGCTCTCTCCAAAGGTAAAACCATAGAAGCATTTGTTATATGCGTCGAAAATCCTAAATTTATTTATTTGGGGATGTAAGAAGCTTGTATTTATATTCTAAACCAAAGTTAATATATATTTCTTATTTAAATTTTTTTATTGTTATATCACATTAGACTTCTGTAGTAAAATATTGTATATCAGTGTCTGTGGTTTTTGAATTGAACGAGTATCGCTTGTCTATCTAACCTAGCACTTCTTGCCTATTTTCCACTGACTGCTTTTGACAAGCATGTACAAACAATTTTTTTTTCTTTCTTACAATCGAAGAACAAAAAAGAAAAATTCCCCTAGGAGCTTGGATTAACAAAAATAAAAACAATTTTTTAAAAACAATATTGCAAAACTTTGTCCAATTTGTAAAATAATATTGTAAATTATTTAAAAAATTAAAGTTACTTCAGAAATGTGATAATAATCAATATGCCTTTAGAAAAAAAATTTATTTTAATTCTAGGCATATTTATAAAATGTAAATAAAAGCAAAAATGTTTCAAACATTTCTGCTTTGTGAGCAATAATTTATTGCAAATTTTATTATATTTGTTATATTAAAAGAAAAATTAAAATGTAAAAAAAAAAAAATTATAATAAAATTTCATCCACCAAGCATATTGTTTTTATTTTATGATTTTTTTTTTTAAATTTCATTTTAATGTCCCTAATATTCATTGCGCTTTCTTAGTTTTGTTATTTGACTGTTTGCTGAGAATTTCTTTTTTTACGTCAACTTCCACATTTTTCGGTTTTTGAATAAGAAATTTTAATAAATTATCCAATTATCCATCTCATATTCTTTTTGTTTGTTTTATAAATTTTATTTTTATTTAAAATATTTGTATAAAATCTCACAATATTTATTTTAATATTACATTATTTAAAAATTTTAAATTGTTGTTAATCGTATTTCTTTTTTACCTTGATATTTTGGCCACATTCCTTGTTATTAAAAAGACATCTCTGTAAATATTGAAAATAGTAATTAGTTGTAAGGAAAAAATATAATGCTATATTTTAAAATGTAACTTTTCTTTCATCAATTATTAATAAATAAAAAATTCCTTGCAATTTTCAAAATGACAGTTTGTACGAAAAATTCTCCTCTATTTTTGTATACTAACAAAATATTTTAAATTATACGAGTTAAGAAATTTAATTGTTTAATGTATAACTTATATACCTCTTGGGACGGGGCTGCCGAACGCAAAAAGTCGATTATTGTAAGATTTATTCTTCCTCAAAAATGCGGATAATGGCAACCCTGCTTTAAAAATTCTTAGCATTCTTACAAATTTTTTAAAATTTTACTAGTTAAAAAATTTCAACGCATCCTAAAAGGTATTAAAAAGTGTATTTTCTAACTCGCATCTTTTAAAGCTCCATTCAGACATAAAAAACACATTTTTATTTTCAATTTCCCAGTTTACGAATTTATGTCTTCCAATAAGAAACTACCTAATACTTGGTTTTGTATTTAATTATTTATTATTGTATTGGGTGTTTTTGTTTATTTTCCTCAGTATGTACAGACGTGAAACCTCAAATTTCGATCCATGTATTTATGTATATAGAGCGATGTTAAAAAAAAGTAATGTAGGTAAAGGGTGTAGGACGACTAACGTCTAATAGGGGATAAGTGCCAATCTTCTTCAAATATTCTATGTTGCTTGGACTGAAGTTAACCACACCCTGTATACCTTTTTTTTTTCTCTCAAAAATTTTTATAGTCTAGGGTCCATATAAAATATAGGTATTTTTTTATTTAAAAATAAAAACGCTGTGAAATTGGCTTTCACTTTTTTTTGTTACTTCCTTTTAATTGTTAACAAGAAAATCAGCATGAGTGTAGCAAATAGGTTTTTTTTTTCACTGTCATTTCTGTGATTATCACTTTTTTTTTGTTAAAATTTGGTGTTTATTTTTATGGGAATCTCTTCTGTAAATACACTCAAGCTTTGCTCGATAGGCCAAATCTTCCTGTAAACCACCAATAGTGAGGAATCAGAAAAAAAAATTTTTCAAGACTCACTAGAAAGCACAACATTTTTGGCCTGATATACAAGAGAAGGCCAGAGTAAAGAAAAACTGGGGGAACCTATAAAAAATGTTCATTTTACTTTATTCAAGGCCTTCTCTCGTAAAAAATGTGTATCTCATAGTTTTATTTTAACTTTTTTATTTTCTACTTGTTCGCAAAATTTAGTTAACTATGTACATAATAGAACAATTGCTTCGTTGTAACTTATTTTATATCAGTGGCATTCCTGCTTTGAAAAAAGAAATCGGTAAATAGAATTGAAATCTAGTTAATTTTTTTTTAAATTATTGTAATAAAATATTTCTTTGAAAAGCTTTGAAAGCAATAAAATTTGTGATTAACGAAAATATTATACATGAAAATAAAATTAATAAAAGATTGTTTAGAAATTTAAAAAATGTGTATATTGAACTGTACCTACTATTAATTGCTTATTAAATGACACGAGTAAAATCGGTTTAGAATTTTTCAAACCTGCTCCTGTTTGTTCTTTGAAGCACGATTCAACTTTAATATTTTTTATGTGCGGAAAGCAAAGTTGAGGGGAGATTTGAAACAGCTGGCTGCAACAGATTTGATTCGCCAGTGCGCAAAAATCGATGTACTGGCAATACCGCGAAAAACGGCTAAAATCGTGTCTTTTTTTTCTCTAACGAAATTCTCAATAATACGACCTTTCATAATCCTATCACCTTAGATGTGGAGGAGAAGTGAGAAGGTACAATTAGTAATAACATTTATTATAAAAAAATATAGACAAAATTTGATGTAGTTGAAACTTCAAATACAACTAGATATATCTAAATCCTTAAACTAAGTTAATCAACAATCCTTTAAAAACGCTCAAAAATCAATATTCTTATACAATTGCAATATTATTAACCACATTCCTAAGCTTAAAAGAAAGAAGAAGAAAAAAATAGGAAAGAGAACAGGCAGTGTTGATTATACAATATCACAGTTCCAATTTTTTTTAACTTTTTGAAAATCAAAGCAGCACAATGGGACGATCAAAGAAAAAGTGGTAACAGAGTTTAGATTATTTATAGTTAATAAAATTATTTGTCCAGCTAAGGACGGGACTCTCAAGTAGAATGAGAGAACACGCACAATTGTTTATAATTTGAACTTCAAATTAAAAGTAAAAAAAAAAGGCGAATAGTTTCTGGATGGTCTGATCATGGTGATAATTAGGCACATTCTTGGTTGAAATGAGCTATTTCTATGCCAGGCCAAGCAGATTTTTTAGACGGGCAAAAAAAATTGTGGAAGACTCATAGTGCATATCCTCAGCTTTTAAAAAAATTATGCAGCAAATTTCCGACAAAGAGCCTTTGATCAAAAACAACTTATTTTAAATAATTTAAATTACTCTTTTAATCCAAAACAAATGAGATTTGAGTGATAATGTGAAGAGCCATGGAAGAAAAAAACATGAAGTCAGATTTACTGAAAAGTAAAACTTCAAATTTTTCTTTCTTCCCATCTTTTTATGTTCATAGACGAAAATAACCAAAAAGTAATGAAAAGCCATAAATTAACAAACAAAAAATGACTAGAACCTAAATTATCTACTTAAAAAGCACCATTCTACATTTCAAACTAATTTTGCACTTTTATTTTGTGGATAGTTCATATTAATTCTAAACATAACTTTGGTAAAGGCATTGGAGCTTAATACTTAAATAACACATTTCATAAACTTTTGAACCGTTTTCAACCCTTGATTCAGGATTATGAGATTTTCAAAAATGCATGAGTTGGAACTTTTTCTACCAATTTAAAACTAACAAAATTAATTAATTTAAAAAAAAACCTTAACACATTCAAAGCCATTTTGGGGTGTCTTTTAAATGAAAGCGAATTCGTCTTTTTGGCACAGGGAATGCGTTAAGAAAGTTCCTACTCTGATTTTATAGTAAAAACAACCTCTTTTTCTACATTAATCAGCCTTAAATTGACTTACTGCCTGCTAAACAAACAATAGGTACATAAACAATTTGACTGTTTTAAAGTTTAACAACTTATTTTTTAAATATTAAATATTTAAATAACAAAAATGACTTGAGTATTACAAGTTTAATGAGACTGTTTTTTATATACAGGGTGTCCAGTGTATGAAACTTACAGGGGAAAAAAAATTATGTGCAAATAATGTGTGGTGATCATCTAAAGGCAAAATCGGGAAGTTTTCTGGTCAAAAGATTTGATAATGGAAGAGCACCACTTTTGCACTTTTATTGGTCAGTTGTTTTTTTAAAATAACCGAACACCCAGAACGAAATAAAATTTAACATTGAACTCAATCGATGTGACTTAAAGATTCCATGAGTAGTCCAAGTCTTGAAGAAATTCTTTCCATGAAAGAATAGCCGAGAAACAAAAACGGTAACGAAATAAAAAAACCTGTCGCTTCGAATATGAGTTTAGGGGCAAAAATTTTCCACACCATTAAATGCCTCGAGTGTATGCAAGCAGAAAACATGCATATGAAAACCTGAAAGGAAGAAAATTAATTTTTTAAGCATGTAAAAATTTTCACATAATGAGCTTCAAATTTTTAAAATTTTGGCTATCGCAAGATATACTTTTTGAACAGTTACTGTGCTCAAAATGTGAAAGAGAAGCGAAAGAAAAAGTTTCATACACGAAAAGCTTGGATGATGATGTACTTCGAAGTCAAACTGAAGAGTTCCTGCCTTCGGCTTTCTTCAAATTCATAAATGAGTAGCTCGCTTTTTTTGAAGTCATCTGTTCCAGGAGCGAGCTTAGGCCAAATGGACATGAGCGTGAAAGGTACAATAATGAGGAACGGAAGAAGAAGAGCGTGGACAATTTGTGAGGTGAAAGTATTGAAAAGAATCAAAATTCCAGGGACGACGTTGGACGTAATATCACCGAAGAGGCCTGCAGTGTTCCAATTTATGTTGAGGAAGGACGCTTGGTGTCCAGTTGCGTAGAAGAAATGGATGCTTGAAAGGCTCCAGCATAACACCGAAGACCATGGCACTGATAACAGTTTACCTGAAACATAATCATTACTCATGTTCTACTAACAATCCAATTTATACCTATGGTTCTATGCTTTTCTAGGCGAGCGATTCCCATAACGGCTGACATTAAAGCAAGACTCAACATCATAATAATGGTGACAACAGCTAATGTTTCACCCAAAACTATGGCAGAGATGAGGCCAATAAAAACCGAGATGTTGATGAATACAGCACTATAAGCGGTAGCCAACCCATAAACAACAGGATAGTCCTCACTCTGACCAGGCATCATTATATTTTTTAACTTGTTGAACAAAGTCGGTATCATATTCCCTGAATTGAACTGGTGTTTGTTGGAAGTAGAATAAACACAGAGAGGCCATATATAAATGACGACCAAAGCTAAAACTGAAGTGAATATGACAGTTTGAGGGAAAAGTTGCAACTGCCATGGATAGAAGAGTTTAGGCTTCACTTTATGAGGTAAAGAATTCAAAAGCCAATAACAACCGCAGCATGTGATACCGAGAGACGGAAAATAGCGGGAAATCAAGACAGACGGAGACCAGCCGACTAAGTTTCCAATATTGCGTAAATACATACGAACAAGTGCGATAAACAAAGAGAAAGATAATATTGATAAAACACAAAGAAATGTTTTGGAAGTTTTCTTTTCAACACTGCAGTAGCGAGCCTGCTCTTCTCTGCACTGCCAATAATTATAGGAGACGCGAATCAACACGTTCAAGGCAATTGTCAACGCCACTATCCTAACTTCAAACGACTGGAATGAAAACTTGAAAGAATTCTCAATAGTTTTCCCCACAAACTTTTTGATGTTGTTGGTTTTCGCATCAAAAACTGAAAGCCAAATGATTGTCACAAGTAAAAAGGAGCGACATAGCTTTCATCAACGATGTAACTATTGGAAAACAACGCACAGGACCCGACCAGCATAATAATGCGTGAAAATATGCTTAAAGGTTCCTTAATTTTACTCGATTTGTACCATTTATCTGCTATAGAAGTCCAATTGATAATGATCACAAGCGACAGAACCATGATACATGAGAGGCAAGATGTAAAATATATCGTTAACTCCAAACTGTTCAATAACTTCTTATAATAAAAGAATAACGTTACAGAATCTAAGATAAAAGTCATCCCTAAGCAAACCCAAACAAAGTTACCGTTTACCATAAACACGAAATCGACATCTGCGATGCCATCGGTCATAATGAAAACTAAAGCGAGAACTAAAAACATGCAAACAAGTCCCCTGGACATTGAATACGAGTCAAACTGCACCCAAATTTCACGACAGAGAGACTGCACACTGTGCAAATAATCCCTCGCCTCTTGATTTAGGGTTTCGTTCGGTTTGAGAAATAAATTCTCAATAGTCTTTTGTCTCTCAGTCAAATATTCAAGCGAGACTTCACTAAAAGTCTTATGAACTGAATTAAGTTCAGTTATGTAACGATTTAGTTGCACTATGTTGGCCCAAAGGCTGAAAACAACAGAATTTTGAGTAGCGGGAGTCTCCTTTGATGTCAACAAAGTTGTCCCTAAGTTCGAATACGGAATAGGAATGTTCAGTAATTGAGAGAAAGTCGGAACAATATCGATTTGTGGGATTTTATCAAGTTTAGTGAACCTGGACAGAGCGGATTGATGTTTTGTATATACTAATAGCGCTGATGTTACTTCATCTTCGGTATCACCACCATGATCACCTAAAAATTTTAGTTAAATAATGCTAAATAAAGCAAATGAATTACCTGTTTCTGTCATCCCATGGTCTCCGATGACAAAAGGATTGTGCTGTTGTCAATTTTTTCTATGATGGATCTAAAAAAATTGAATTAAACTTTAACACTTTCAACGCGGCGGCCATATTGCCGTTCCTCTTCAGTCGACGGATAGTTTATTAAATAACTTATTGTACTGACGGAAAGTTTTTTTTAATAATTCAACTCCTAATGTATGTTTAGTCAAGGGAAAAATAGTTAAAAAAATATATTTGGGTTATTTACTGGAGAAATCATTATGACGGGTATACCCGTCAGCCGTCCACGCGAACGAATTTTTCGGCGGGTTGCCTAGTCAGCCCCTGCCGTCTACCCAGAAACTCTTTTTCATTACGTCTTTTCAAATATATAAATGGTAATCTTCATCGAAATAAGGATAGGAAAGCTAATAAATTATCATAAATATTAATATTGAGAATAATTTAATAGTTTATACAATTAATTAATAAATTTTAAAAAAAAACGACTAATGACGAAAACTGACATTTGCACGGTCTTCTAGGGGGTTGAAAGAGGGGCGGTGGACGAAAATAGAAACATTTTTCTACCAACTCAGCCCTAAAAATTACTTTCTAAGAGAGAAGGCTCATGACGGGTATACCCGTCAACCGTCCTCCAGTAGCGTTTCGATAGTACGGGTATACCCGTCATCAGTGAGAGGGAAGTGCATCGATATGACGAGTATACCCGTCATCCGCGTTGAAAGTGTTAAGAGACTGCATGCAGAGCATCAAAAAATGGTGGTGTTCTACACAAACTCCAATAATTAAAATGAGGCATACCCTATAATTGTGTCAATTTCAGAAAGTTTTCTTTCCATTTCTGGGTGGTTAGGTCCATATTTATGACCACAGTGGTCAACACCTAAGAAATGAGCGATGATGATGTCCCAGTCAGTTTTTTCAATCTCTGGGAAAAGTTCCTTTTCAACGCCGGTATCCACAGTGTCCAGATCCCACACGTTGAAAGAGGGAAATGCAAATTCCCTTTTGAATCTAAAATAAATGCAATATTGAATTACTCAGAATAAATTTTTCTCACCGATTAGGATAGGCGTTGACCCAGGTATCATCTCCCATGAAGATGATGGATTTATTTCTTTGTAAGGCAGCATCGATGAGGTTGTCTTCGTTGATAGACCCTGAAACGAAGTTAGAGCCAATGTCGATGAAAGTGGGAAGACTTCCGGTGGTGAGGGCGTTTATGCGTTGTAGAGTAGTAGTTGGAGGATCGGCGATGAACTTGTATAGAAGGGCGTTTGGCCCCTCCAAAGCCTCTTTCACCCGCGGCATTTTATTCCGGTAGAAAGAAGAAGGCTTGGCGACATCGTGGGACCACTTAACGAAGTCATAGCGAAGGGCATCGACGAGGACGATGACGCCCTTCAGTTCTCGATGCCCGAGGCAATAATCGCCCGATCTAAGAACATCCAAAGGTACCTCGTTTAATTCCTCCACGTATACATCAAATCGACAGCCCGACTTATTCGGGAGTGTGTTACGGTTGAGAAGAAAACCTCGGGCGAAGAGAATGACCGCCGAGACGAGAACATAGCAAAGCCATATCAACACAAGAACATATTTTAACGTTATTGACATTTTAAATAAACCAATATCTCCAGAAATTCATTATAATTTCGACGAAATGATTTGAAATTGTAAAACGTAGAATCGAGAATGTTTAGTCAACACGCCGGGTGAACCCGAGGTTAGAGGCGGATCAGCTGTTTCTGCGAGTGACAACTGACACTGGTGCTTCTATGCACGTCGAATCAACCTTCTTGACGTCACCGTTCAGGTCGGTGCCCATTAAAGCCTCGTGAAATTTTTTTAATATAAATTAAAGCCTAAAATTGAGCGTAGAATCAATTAAAAGCATAAAAACATAGTGTTCCCATTTTAAATAAATAAGTTAGCACCTCTGCTCCACCCTGTATACCAAAACCAAACTCTACCAAATGGAGAAGATTCCTTGTCCAAAAATAAGAGGCGCTTACATTTATCTTTTTTTGTAGGACTAAATGCTTTGCCGTAAAGTTGCTGGTCCACTCTAGTTGGGACGCCCTGTATATTTACTAATGTAGATTTCGAAAGAACCGGTTTCGTATTCTTCAGTGGCCATCATCAGATTAAAATGTTAATAAATAATAATCCTAAAAAGGTAGATTTCTTTTTTTCGAAATCTGCCTCAGCGAGAGTTCATATTTTAGAAGCAAAATTAGTTGAGCCCAACTTTTAAAAAATTGTTGAAGGTGTTTACATTCCTAATGGAATCTTAAGAAGAAGAAAAATCATCTCTGTAAATATGCCACCTAAAAAAATTCATTTAATGAGTTTTGCATTTGAAAAAATATAAAAGATAGAAGACGTCTTATTAAGGGAAACCCCTTATGGGAAAATCCAGTTTCTCCAGTGATTATTTCCGAGGAGATATAAATGCCATCTCGCCCGAGGCTTTTTGCAGTTTTTAAAAAAGTTTTCCTCAAGAAGTGATTTCTGTCGTCTTATTGTTTACTCTTTGAAGGTCGGAGCTTTTAGCGAGTAATAGTCGGAAATCACTTTAAAACATCTCTTCTCGCAGCCAGTTTGCACCGGCTTTCCTTTCTTTGCCATCTCCCACCATAAAATTCCGCGTCTACCCACAAGAATTTGAATTCCCATTGACATTTGTTTATTGACGCTTTACCTTTTAGAGGGGAAACAAGGAAAGATGAAACATTCAATACTATTTGGTAATTATGATTTGACATTTTTTCAAAAGAGTAAGAAAATAAAATGCATTCGTTGTATTATTTTTTTCTGTATTACTTTAATTTAAAGACTAGGCTTGAGGTAACAGTTCACCACTAAAGAATAGGGATTCCCAAATTTTTTAGTTGACCCCTTTTTCCAGTAAAAATGAGTGGCGGACCCCATTTTCCTTTTGAAAATCTTTAAAATTTTGATATGTGGATTATTGTTATGGGAAAATCATTGTTTCTTTTGGGTGCAATAGTAGTTCCGTCCAAAATTTCGTCTATAAACGCATATTTCTTGAAACTCTTGTAAAAATGGTGTTTCTCTGACAAAAAAAAACCAAGGAAAGCATTTAAAATTTTCGTAAAAATGGGGTTTCCCGGTTAAAAACCCGAGGAAAACCCGCGAAAATTCTGTAAAAATGGGTTTTTTTTGGTGAAAACGATCAGAATCTAAAAAATGTGGTGAAATTTTCATTTTTTCGAAGGCTGAAAAACTTTATATACAGAATGTTCCAACTAGAGAGGACCAGCAAGTTTACAGCAAAGCATTTAGTCCCACGAAAAAAATGTTTTTGGTCTAAGATCCGCTTTTGGCATTTTTTTTAAGTTGTCCAAAGAGGTCATAATACTATAAATAGTAGCTGCGTAGATTACAAATCTGAAAATATAAAGTACTAGTTTGAAGAGCTTCCAACAATAACTTCCTTCACAAGAGAGAAGTAAAAATATAGGAGGGGAAAGTATTAAAGAGGGGAAGTATAAAGGAGGGGGAAGTATAAAGGAGGGGAAGTATAAAGGAGGGGAAGTATAAAGGAGGGGAAGTATAAAGGAGGGGGAAGTATAACGGAGGGGAAGTTTCTTTTTTTCGAAAAATTTTTAAGTTTTTGTTTTTTTAAATTTGCAGTTTTTTTTTTCTTTTTTTTTTCGAAAACCTGTATACCAAAACCAAAATCTTCCAACTGGAGTCGATTCCCTGTCCAAACATAAGGGGGGTTTACATTTGACTTTTTTTTTTGCAGGACCAAATGCTTTGCCCTAAAGTTGCTGGTTCACTCTAGTTGGAACACCCTGTATAAATATTCCAGGTTTCCTCTCTACAAGTGATTTTTTTTATCTTCCTACCTAAAAATCTCGTAAAAATTGGGTTTCTCTGTTAATAAACTTGCAAAAACTCTGTAAAAATGGAGGCTTTTGGTGAAAACGATCAGATTCCTCTAAAAATGTTGGGAAAATCTCGTTTTTTGGAAGACCGAAATACTCAAAATATAAGTAAAAACGCTTTTTATTCCGAGTTTACTGTCTCTGTTTCAAAAGATTTTTTTGTCTTGCTTTTCTGCGAACCCTCTGGCGTAAGCCGATGGAGATTAAATTAAAAAATAAATCTCTTTCAGACCAAAATGTGTATTTTAAAGCCCTTTTCATGTTTTGTCTGGCAATGATAATCGGGCGGTCATATTCACAAATAAGTAACTCGACTTTACGTCAGACAACTCAGAATCCCATGAACGCTTCTCAGAGCAGCAACGATACATCACCAATCCCAGGTGAGAAAATTAAATACAATCTTTGAGTAACTAAAAGATACAATCTCCACTTTTTGATAGGAATTGTGTACTTTTTGCCCGACTGTGACTGCCTTTCGACCTCAGAGTTCAACCCAGTATGTGGAACGGATAGAAGGACTTACGCAAACCGTCAGAAACTGAATTGCGCTCGGTCATGTGGAAGACGTAATAATTTCCATTAAGTTCTTCAAAAAATTACTTTTTTCATTTCTTTTTTTAAGGTGTTCAGATTGAAAAACCAGGAGCCTGTTGAGCCTACAAAAATGTCCTCAACTATTTTTTTAATCAATAAATACATACTTTTCCAAAAATTTTAATTTTATTTTCATCTTATTAATAGAATAAAAAACCATCAACTTTTAATTCACACGTAATAAACGTATCACAAATAAATAAAATTCAAAAAAGTGGAAGCCGCCACATAGATAAATTATTGTAATTTATCTTAAGCAATAATTGAGGCGCTCCGGGTACGAAGGGCGACATCGGATAAATTTTTTTAACTTCCTTGAAGAAGTTATTGTGATACCCTCGACGTCGGGTTTTTGGGGAAGGGTCCTCCAGTTTTTTTTTCATTTTCAGATTCTAGACCTCTTGGTGAATACACCCATATAATTTTTATGTTGAGTTCGCCATTTTTTCCCCTTTAAATACGTAAAAACCGAAACTTTAAAATGCAAATATCACGAAACTACGTTTTGTCAAGTTCGCCCTTCGTACCCGGAACGCCTCAATTAGTTTAACAAAATAAAAGGAACTGTTTGATTATCGTGGCTCATGAAGAAAGAAATAAATTAAGAACTTATATCACATAATTTGAAACGAAAACAAAATAATAAAATATAATAGCACTTTCAAAGATAGAAAATAAAACAATAAAAATCACATCTTAACACACGTAGATAACCAAAGTGGCAAAGAAGTTCCTTATTCTGTTAGGCATCTTCATTTTTAAGAGTCTAGAATAGAGAAAAAAAAATTAATTTAAAAATTAAAAAATAATATAAATGATTATACCTCACAATCATTTTTATAAGTAAATTTTCATCAATTATATCACTTTTCTTGTGAGACGGTTGTTGTTTGCGAAATAAACTTGCTCGGATGTTCAATACTTTGTGTTGACGACATAATTTGAGTAAAGCGAAGACAGAAAGGCCAACCATACATGTCATTGTTGACCAGGCACCAAACTTCAAATAAAGAAAAAATGTAAATAAGAAAACAAAAAATCGAAGGTTAGCAAACCTGTGCTATCCCTAATTCAATATAAAAGTTTGATGTGTTTATTCCACTATCAAACTCTATTGGGATTTGGGTCTTGATGTCACAACTGAAAAAAATAAGATAGAAAAAAATGTTTTAAAAAAATAATTTTTATGAAGAAAAGTGCAAACACTAAATAATAAAACTTTTTATTATGGTGATAAACAGTTTGTCAAAGGTATTAGTTAAATCAGAGGTCAACTTGTTAGAAAAATTTCGAGATTATCTCCCTGAAAATGCACAAATCTTTTGAAATGGTAGGCTTTTAAGGGAAATATTTGTCATCAATTATCTTAGCCGAAAGAGTGTGGAAAACGAGCAAGAAAGGATTTTTGAAATGAGATCCAAAGTACAATCAGGAGGAGTATGCTCGGTATGAGATCTGAGGTGGGATAGGTTGTCTCCGTTGTATGCTCAGTATGCCAAGCAAGAAAGGATTTTTGAAATGAGATCCAAAGTACAATCAGGAGGAGTATGCTTGGTATGAGATCTCCTGAGGTGGGACAGGTTGTCTCTGGTGTATGCTCAGTATGCCAAGCAAGAAAGGATTTTGAAATGAGATCCAAAGTACAATCAGGAGGAGTATGCTTGGTATGAGATCTCCTGAGGTGGGACAGGTTGTCTCTGGTGTATGCTCAGTATGCCAAGCAAGAAAGGATTTTTGAAATGAGATCCAAAGTACAATCAGGAGGAGTATGCTTGGTATGAGATCTCCTGAGGTGGGACAGGTTGTCTCTGGTGTATGCTCAGTATGCCAAGCAAGAAAGGATTTTTGAAATGAGATCCAAAGTACAATCAGGAGGAGTATGCTTGGTATGAGATCTCCTGAGGTGGGACAGGTTGTCTCTGGTGTATGCTCAGTATGCCAAGCAAGAAAGGATTTTTGAAATGAGATCCAAAGTACAATCAGGAGGAGTATGCTTGGTATGAGATCTCCTGAGGTGGGACAGGTTGTCTCTGGTGTATGCTCAGTATGCCAAGCAAGAAAGGATTTTTGAAATGAGATCCAAAGTACAATCAGGAGGAGTATGCTTGGTATGAGATCTCCTGAGGTGGGACAGGTTGTCTCTGGTGTATGCTCAGTATGCCAAGCAAGAAAGGATTTTTGAAATGAGATCCAAAGTACAATCAGGAGGAGTATGCTTGGTATGAGATCTCCTGAGGTGGGACAGGTTGTCTCTGGTGTATGCTCAGTATGCCAAGCAAGAAAGGATTTTTGAAATGAGATCCAAAGTACAATCAGGAGGAGTATGCTTGGTATGAGATCTCCTGAGGTGGGACAGGTTGTCTCTGGTGTATGCTCAGTATGCCAAGCAAGAAAGGATTTTTGAAATGAGATCCAAAGTACAATCAGGAGGAGTATGCTTGGTATGAGATCTCCTGAGGTGGGACAGGTTGTCTCTGGTGTATGCTCAGTATGCCAAGCAAGAAAGGATTTTTGAAATGAGATCCAAAGTACAATCAGGAGGAGTATGCTTGGTATGAGATCTCCTGAGGTGGGACAGGTTGTCTCTGGTGTATGCTCAGTATGCCAAGCAAGAAAGGATTTTTGAAATGAGATCCAAAGTACAATCAGGATCTCGAGCAGGAGTTTGCTCGGTATGAGATCCTGAGGTGGGACAGGATGTCTCCGATGTATGCTCAGTATGTCAAGCAAGAAAGGATTTTTGAAATGAGATCCAAAGTACAATCAGGATCTCGAGCAGGAGTTTGCTCGGTATGAGATCTCTGTCTCTTTGCATGTGATATGGGCGATTTTAGGTGTTTTCATCAGCTTTAGGCTCAAGAAATACCCTATTTAATGGGTTTTCTACAAGCTTAAGTTAAAAAACCACAAGTTTTGATGCTCTTTTGGCTGAGAATTTCATTCAACAATCCCAAAGAGAACTCTGCATTGTTCAATTTCATTGACCAACATTCCAAAGCCCATTTTGAGAAAGTTATGAAAACAAAATAAGGGATTCAAGGGCAGTTTTTGACGTACCCAGATTGACACAAGAGTGTAGTAAAAATGAGATAATAGAGTCGTAGATTAATCTGAAAAATCAAAACAAAAGAAAAATTCCTTACGAGTTATATCTTTCGGTTATATTCTCACACCAAGCAATAAAACCAAACGTTATCATCAGGGCAGCGACCAAAGACATCCCACATAAAACGAAGGAGAAAATAACATCAAAAAACGCAGACAAGAAGTCACTGAAAAAAAAATGATAAAAATCAAGGAACTTCAGGGTAACAAACCTGTCTTTCCTAAGGTAAATAAAGCGAGAGAATCTGCACACTTGGATAAAAGAGACGATAGCGACGACAACTCCGACATAAATTGTGTATTTACAATGCGAAGGGCTGTCCCATACAACCATCATATATCCACCGTCAGTCCAGAGCCCAGAAGCGAAAAGTAAACAATTATCTCTAAAATACAACATTGATCACTAATGTACGCAGGTATGTAGCTACATACCTGAATTCTCTCATATTCAAAACCATCGGTAAAGAAAGACATAAGGAACATAAAAAAGCGATAGAATAGCCAATAATTTGGGTGATAAGAATACAATTGATAGTCGACACCATCGTAATAAGATTACAACTGTCGGTGATACTCGTAGGTGAAATATTTTTGATAAAACTAAGAAGAAACTCTACGAAGTTCAAAAATGAAGACTTGAAACTAATACTATAGTACTTCTAACATTTTTCCTAAAGATATAAAATTCTCTTTGTTTCTGTGAGTTTACAACAGAATAAACCTCCCTGAAATTCGAAAGGTAACAAAGGTTACAAACACAAGTGGCTACTATATCAGGGTGGCCACAGGTCCTGCTAGATTGGGTTGTCGATGATTGGGTGTTTCTTAGGAAGAGAAAATGTTTTGGGAGTTTTTAGGAAAATTTTTATGGGGATTTTTTTAGTGGGTTCAATTTTTGCAAGATCTTTTACTTAGATTTTTTTTTCTTTTCTTTCTTTCAATTTTTGAAGAATTTGCGGGTTTATGAACTACCCTGTATATATATTTAATCATAAAATTACTGCAAAAGAAAAAAGAAATTTGTCTTTTTGTTCAAAAAGTTATGAAGGGGGAAAGGATGTGCCCAGGTCATGATATCACCATATTGCCTTCACAGGAGTCTGGGTCACAATGCTAAGCTAAGAAGGATAAAGACCTTAAGACTAATACAAGGATATTATTGATAACAACATTTAACATAGATAATATTTTATTTTAAAATCATACAATAATTTTAAAAATAATACATAACTGATAAAAAATAATGTTAAACATGTAACAAAATTATGACAAGCAGAAGAAATAAAAGCTATGAAATTCAGCAGTTGCAGTCGAGAAAGGTTTCAGTAACTCTGAATGTTCAAAATGGAAAATCGCTTTCTACAATATTGTGGTTAAAGAATTAATAGGGGCGAAATTAGGATTTTTGGAAACCTTCCTCAGCTGCTAAGTCATTTATGAAGCAGTAACTCATAAAAAAATATGCAGTATGATACTTGTCTAATAATTAAAAAAATAAAAACAAATTTTCTAATTTCCATCTTGAAGAGTTTGCAGCAGAACATGTAATTAACAAAATGTTGACTCTTACAAAATTTAAAGGTAAATTGAAGGGTCGAAAATTCATTCTTCTTTGACAGTCTTTTTATTTTTCTTCCGAATCAAAATGTTAACATTTGTTTAAAATTAAAAAACTTCGGAATTTCTAGACGTCTAAAAAATGAAAGAGATTAAAAAAGAAAAAGATAGAAATCGTTTAAAAATAAATAGCGTGGTTTCCCGTTTTGTCTACCTTACAATCGGTGTCGCTTGAATTGTTTACGCGAGCTTCGTTGTCGACTTTGTTCCCTTCATTGATGAGCCGCTGGCGCTCTCGGAACATGCTCGCTCTCATGTTCATGATTTGGTGCTGCTGACACATTTTGAGAAGAGCGAAGACAGAAAGGCCGACCCAGCAAGCCATTGATGACCATGCACCAAACTAAACAAATTATAAGAACATCAATTTATTGTGTACCAAAATGAAACCATGGCCCTCATTTTGGGAATTTGGTGATTTGGTGATCCCTAGAAACCCACAATTCTTTAAGGACAGTAGAAAGAGATTAATTTAGGTCAGTATTTATTAACTTGAAGGGAATTTCATCAATGTCTCTGTCGAAAGAGCAGAAAAAACACCTAACAATAGGGTATCTCCTTTTAAATTCACATCAAACACTCTTTTCTGATGTTCCCCTTTTTTTTAGATCAAAAACCTCCAATTCTAATGGATTCCAGTAAGTTTTTGAAGCTTTTCTTACCCGAAAACTCTAATTTTAATTATCTTGGGTATTTTCCTCGATCGTTTGGCCAAAAAACTTCTATATAATTGGTCTTTTTGAGCTCAGAAGCTCAAAAAAAATTTAAAAAGGGCATATTTTGACCTAAGATCCTATAGAAAACCAAATAAAAAAGGTGTTTAGCGAAGAAAATGCCAAGAAAACTTCTCTTTTGGTGAACTTTGTTTTTCTTTGTCGAAAAATCGGAAAGGGGGAAAAAATCCAAAGAGCGAAAAACCCAAAATGCTGTTTAATGGGAATTTTTCAGTCAAAAGAACCACAAAAACCTGATAAAATTGAAGTATTTTTTGGTCAAAATTTGGTTGTTTGGAGGAAAACAACTGAAAATCATATAAAAAGGGTGTTTGATACGTCTTTCAAAGATACCCCCACTTTCACCCAATTTTTCACACGGTTTTTGACATTAAAAAAAATTCAATTTAATCAACTTAATGGTTGTTTACCAAGAAATTGTGTAGTTAAAGACTTTCAAATTTCATCAAACAATAGCCATACTTTAGAGCGAGCGATTTTAAAATGATTAGAAACTAATATAAAAACTTACTTGAGCGGTTCCAAGCTCGAAATAGAAGTTTGTAGTGTCTATACCGTCTTGCTTGTCAATGTCAGCACCAGAAGCAAGCTCACATCTAACAAAATAAAAATTGAAATTGAAAATCTAATAGAAAAGACTTACGAGGTAAATCTCATTGTCATATCGTTGCACCAAACGATAAACCCAAAAGTAATCATAAGGGCAGCAATGAGAGACAAACCGCAAAGGAAAAAGCAGCCGATTACATCGAAAAATGCTGACAAAAAATTGCTGAAAAGTAAGACACAACAAGTTATTTAAATGGGAAAAAAAAATATAAAGGAGCAATGAGAAAACGTGCGCTAGTTGCATTAGTGGACAAAACTAGATGGTCAAGTTTTACTCACAATTTCCATTGATTCTAAGGATTTATTATTCATTTTTGAATGTTAATTGAGGTAATGGAGCTGATCATTTACCTGTCTGTCCCTTGGTACATGTAACGAGACATCCTATAAATTTGGACCAATGAAACTATGGACAAAACGACTCCCACGAAAATGGTGTAGTTGCAGTAAGCCTGGGAAGACCATGTGACCATAAATTGACCATCATCTAGCCAAACTCCAGACGAGAATAATAAGCAATGTCCCCTAAAAAAACCAAAATCAAATCTCCTCCACAATCAAAAGAGAATAGTTTACCTAAATTCATCTTGATGTAAGGTCATAGGCACTGCAATACATAGCGAACATAAAAAAGCGATGACATAGCCAGCGATTTGGCTCAAAAGTATATAATTTAACGCCATTCCGTTTATAGTATGTCCATTTTAAATATAAGATAATAAAACTCCACAAGATCACAGGAGAGGGAAAAGTTTTAAATAACTCAACGTTATTCGCTTCCGTTCGCAGAATAGTTATCGTTGAATGGGAAAAGAAAGATGATAAATAAAATCTTTGTTTGGAAGTGTCAAATATTTTAATCTCAACTTTGCTCAAGGAAAGGTAACTGAAGGTAACCCCGAAAGAATTTATTTAGTCTTCACTTTCACACTGTCATCGTGACATCACAGTTGGAGAATCGGTGAGCTGCCACTAGTTTCTTATGTATTCATATTTGCAAATATATTCATAAAGCTATTTGAATAATATATTCATAAAGCTATTTATTAAAGCTAATTATTCATAGCTATATGAATATATTATTCATAAAGCATAATATATTCATAAAGCTAAAAAGTGTGAATAAATTAAAATTTATACAGAAGTTCTTCTTTGTGAATTAATTTTTAGGTTCTCTTTACACTCACTAATAAATTGTATAATAATACATCACAGAGAGATACAACAAACAGGAATATTTACGACCAGTTTCGGCACCATAAGCCTCATCAGGTGTTTTTAAACATATAAAAAGAATGTTTAGATTTAAGTTATTTGGGCCCTGTACACTCCGACCCCTAATGGGTCTATTGTGCGCCAGCTAAAAAGAATGTAAATTGGCCCTCTTTTTTTTACAAGAATTTTAGTTTCAAACCCGATGCTTGAAATTGTTGGGACCATCGATGTATACAGGGTGTCCGGAAACACATGGCAAGCGTCTGGGAGAGCGTTAAAAAGTGGTTTTACGAAAAAAAAAGTTAAATGTAAACCCCCCTTAATTTAAATCAAAGAATTTGATGGTGTAGTTTAAAATCCGCCTGGATACAGGGTGTCCCAGACACAACCTAACTTCGTTATTTCAAATGAGAACCCCTATTTTTTATTCAGATTCGTAATCTACGCAAAATTTCAAGTAGATTTGAGTACTCATATGACGATTTTGGACAACTTTTAAAAAATGTCAAATTTTAGCGTTTTTGCTCTAAAATCCGTTAAAATTGACCTAGGAGACTCGTTTTTTTTTAATTCCACTTATTTTTCCCGAAGAATCCAACTGTCTCAAATTTGAGCATCTTCGCATTCTGCATCACGAGATTTCGTCGCTAATGGCCTTTTTTCAAGTTAGAACCCAAATTTTTAGTTCAGAAATGAAAATTAGCACTTGTTGAAAGGAATTTTTCTTTCGGACCACAAATTTTGAAAGAGCTACAGCGTCTTTGTGTTTATGCATCAAATTAAAATTCTGTCAAAATCGCTAATTTCCATTTTTGAAGTATGGAATTTGGAGTTAAACTTGAAAAAAGGCCATTAGCGACGAATCTCGTGATGCAGAATGCGAAGATGCTCAAATTTGAGACAGTTGGATTCTTCGTGAAAAAATAAGTGGAATTAAAAAAAAAACGAGTCTCCTAGGTCAATTTTAACGGATTTTAGCGCAAAAAACGCTAAATTTTGACATTTTTTAAAAGTTGTCCAAAATCGTCATATGAGTACTCAAATCTACTTGAAATTTTGCGTAGATTACGAATCTGAAATAAAAAATAGGGGTTCTCATTTGAAATAACGAAGTTAGGTTGTGTCTGGGACACCCTGTATATCCAGGCGGATTTTAAACTACACCATCAAATTCTTTGATTTAAATTAAGGGGGGTTAACATTTAACTTTTTTCGTAAAACCACTTTTTAACGCTCTCCCAGACGCTTGCCATGTGTTTCCGGACACCCTGTATACATCGATGGTTGGGACAGTTGGAATCTTCGGACAAAAACTAGTAAAATTTTTAAAAAAAGCTTGAAAATTTGCGTACATTACGAATCAATTTAAAAAAAGGCGGTTCTTAGAGCAGCCTGTAGGTCAGATCAAAAGCCGATGATGCCAATCGATTCCCCGCGAAATTTAAAGGGGGAGCATTAAGGATGGGTAGGTATAAGGGGGTCAAGTTATTTAAGGAGGGAGAAGTACAAAGGAGGGGAAGAATAATTTCAAGCATTTAGAATTTTTTTTTTTTCAAAAAATGTTATAATTTTTTTCCAAAAACTGTCATATTTAGGTATCTTTTTTAATTTACCAAGTTTTTTCGAAATTTTTTATTTTTTATTTTATTGATTTTGAAAATTTTGCACTTATTTTATTTTATTGATTTTGAAAATTTTGCTTTTTTTTTTTGAAAAATTCGAAAAAAAAAAAAAAAAATAAAAGTAAGAAGTATTTCGTCGCATTAGTTCTAACACCGGCTATCTCATTTGTCATCAATTTTGAGTTCGGCATTGTTTCTGATGGTAAATTTTGTGGTGAATCGAATTCCGTTGGTAATTTAACCCTATTACCAACAGAAAA
>JACGAQ010001859.1:0-50442 GCA_014119065.1 Orius insidiosus | reverse complement strand
TCTGTTTAAATTTACATTTACAAACTAACTACCAAAATTAATGGATTAGTTTTCTGTCAAAAATTTGCATAATTTTCAAACGTATCTCCCAAATATTTGTTGAATTTGAATTTAACAGTACCGTTGGTAAGGGGATCGCTTAATTTTTTTCAACTTCCTTAATTAAGTTATTGTGATTCTCTCGACGTATGGTTTTTGGGGAAGGGTCTTCCAGACCCCGTAGGGTCAATTCGAATATTGATCTTTACCGATCTCAACTTTGTCTGTGGTGCCGGCCGGCCGTAGCATTTTTTTTTCCGGTACACTTTACGGCCACAGTTTTCATCCGATTTTCACCAAATTTTCACACAAATTTCTTTAGCCGGTGAAGAAGAATGTAACGAGGGCAATTTTTGAATTTCGAAAAAATGGCGGAAATATGGCTGTTTGAAATTTTAAAAAATTCGCTGCGGCCGAACCGTTGGTCCGATTTTTACCAAATTTTCACCAATTTCTCCTTATATTTGACGAATTTTTGGTGTAAAAAAATTGCCAATTTTATTATTTTTTTTTTAGTAGGGAGAAATTTCGTACTTCTACCCATTACGAGAGGCACATCCCTAGGCCAAAGAGCCCATTATTTCTACCTTGACACTTAAAAATTTCGAAAAAAAAAGACATTAGAAAATTTTTCGGAAAAAAACGCCCAATTTAAAAAAGAAAACCCGGAAAATTTTCAAAAAAAAATCAGAAAATTTTTTGACAAAAAAGAATCTCGGAAAATTTTTCAAAAAAAATTAGGTAGATTTCTTTTCTTCAAAAATCTACCTATTGTAATGTACCAAGTAGTCGCAGATTCAAAAAATTTTCTATACGTTTTTCGTTTCATACCTCCTGGACCCCAAAACCATCCTCAGTTGAAAAGTTTATATATGTATATATATATTAGCACGATAACTGGAGCAATTTTAATGTGAGGGTGACGATATCCGGTATTTAGAGCTTTTATCTCAATAGCTCGGACGAGTTCGTTAATGGCTGAAATCGGACCAGCGATTCACCTACTTACTTAGGGCTTAAAAGACAAAATTGGCATTTTCTATTGAAATCCTAGTCCTTTTGCAAAAAAAAACTTAAACCTCTGCGAGGGCGTGTAAAAAATTAATTAAAGCAGGTTTGGACGAGCCAGGCGCAAAATATTGAACTAGCTAAACTTTAAAAAAAATTTGAATTTATACCGGGAAATTATTAAATATTTATTAATAAAATTATCAGATGTTTTTCTAGGGGCTCAGTGGCGCAATTTTTCTTATATCATCATTTTTATAACATAATTATATATTTTGTGTTTATACATATTAATTTTAATCATGAAAAGAAATCTACCTTTTAGTCCCTGCTACCGCAGGGTCATTGTTGTACTTTCGTTCCCTTATACTTCCCCCAACGTTATACTTCCCCCTCCGTTTCTACGTCCCCTCCGTTATACTTCCCCTCCTATATCGTTACTTCTTTTAAGGAATTTTTCGTTGGAAGCTCTTCAAACCAGTACATTTTTTTTGTATTTATTTTATTTAAAAGAATTTATTTTCCTTTAGGACCCTAAGTTGTATGTGATCCGATAAAAAGCTGCGTGCCGTTTTCTTCAAGAAGGTCCCTCCCTTTTGGTATCTTGGAACCTTTTTGCCCCTCTATCTCCTAAGGATGTCCGGCCTTGTGAAGAGATAGAAAAGGGCTTCTTTGCCACGGAAAAAAAAGTCCATTAAAAAAACATATTATAAATAAATAACATTTTCTACAAAGGAAAAGATGTATTTTTTAAACCAGAATTTTTTTTTATTTAAAATAGTTTGAGATTAATTTTAAAAAATTGTTGTTTCGAACGTGAAGGGATGAAGCCAGAATTAAAGAAAAGAGCGGGATTGGGGAGTAATAGTCCTCAGGGGAAATTATCGGAGGAGGAAAAAAATGAAAAAAATTTTTTTTCCAGGATTGAGGTAAATGTCCTATTAATGAACTGGTTCCATTTAGGTTTTTTTACATTTTTTTTTAAATGAAAAATTGTTTAAAGAATAAAGTTGATGAATTTATGATGTAATATTTGAATTTGATTTTTGGATATTCATTTGCTTGGAAGGTAAACGGTTTTAGATTTATGGCTGATGATGTTAATCTAGTTTGTAGTCAACCGCCCACCTTTTCAACAAACGAGCTGACCTCTGTTTAATTGATGTTAAGTCGGTTTTAATTGTCGCAGGTGCTTCCTATTCCCGGGAATCTGCATCAAAAAGGAATAATGTTTCCTCATTACACATTTCATTGTCGGCCCTTCCTCCTGGTCCACCTCATCTCCCATGTCTTTTAAACTTCTCCCTTCCGCCACCTTGAATTCAAATGTTAATTACAAACGCTTTTCCTCTCCGTTGTAAATACATGTTTTACACCCAGGTAAAATATGGTGAAAATTTAATATCTTTTCAGCCGGATTTACCAGAGGATTTTCGGAGGGATTATGCTAATAAAGCTTGACTGAAATGCGATGTTTTGTTTATGAAGGAGTTGAATTTCTTTGTGTAATTCAACCCACCCAGTGACTTTGTTTTAAAAATTCCAAGAAATCGCGTTTATAAAATTAAATTTAAAAATGATTCTTAAGGCCTCTAATTTTTAGCAGGCAAAACGCTCTAAAAAAATGCCAAAATATCAAGACATACTCTCTCATACAATCTGAAAAAAAAGTGCTTATCTCTGCAGAAGGACGGCAAAGGTTTCCAGTCAACAAAAATTTTTGGGAATCCTGTCGAAAGGGAAATTTTAGGTTGAAAGAGTGAGAAAATCACTTAAACTGGGGGAAAAAATAGATTTCTCTGTCGAAAAACTGGTTTCTCGTGCATATACTGGAGGTTTCCAGTCAAAAAAATTTTGGGAATCCCGGTCTAAAGAGCGAGAAAATCACTTTAACTGGGGAAAAAATAGATTTCCCTGTCGAAAAACTGGTAAAAAAGTGGTTTTTCGAGCTTATACTCCCAGACATCCGCTAAATAGGGATTTTAGGGCTAAAAAAGGGTGCCAAAATATCAAGCCAAACCCTCTAAAATCTGGAAAAAAGTGAGTTTCTCAGCAGAAGACTGTAGAGGTTTCCAGTAAAAAAAATTGTGGGAATCCAATTAAAAGAGCGAGAAAATCACTTAATAACTGGGGAAAAAATAGATTTCTCGGTCGAAAAACGGGTAAAAAAGTGGTTTCTCGAGCTTATACTCCAAGACATCCGCTAAATAGGGATTTTAGGGCTAAAAAAGGGTGCCAAAATATCAAGCCAAACCCTCAAAATTCTGAAAAAAAAAGTTTGTTTCTCTGCAGATGGACGGCGGAGGTTTCCAGTCAAAATAAATTTTTGGAAATCCTGTCGAAAGGGAAATTCTAGGTTGAAAAAGTGAGAAAATCTAGAATTAGGGAAAAAATAGATTTCCCTGTCGAAAAACTGGTAAAAAAGTGGTTTATCGAGCTTATACTCCAAGACATCCGCTAAATAGGGATTTTAGGGCTAAAAAAGGGTGCCAAAATATTAAGCCAAACCCTCTAAATTCTGAAAAAAAAAGTTTGTTTCTCTGCAGATGGACGGCGGAGGTTTCCAGTCAAAAAATTTTGGGAATCCGGTCTAAAGAGCGAAAAAATCACTTAATAACCGGGGACAAAAATACATTGCTCTGTCGAAAAAGTGGTTTCTCGAGCTTATACTCCCGGACATCAGCAAAATAGGGATTTCAGAGCTAAAAATGGTGCCAAAATATCAAGACAAACCCTCTAAAACCTGAAAAAAAAAAGTGTGTCTCTGCAGAAGGAAGGCAGAGGTTTCCAGTTAAAAGTTTTTGGGAATCCGGCCCTAAGAGGCCGAAAATCAATTAATAACTGGGGGGAAAAATAGATTTCTCTGTCGAAAAAGTGGTTTCTCGATCTCATACTCCCGGACATCCGCTACATAGGGATTTTAGGGCTAGAAAGGGTGCCAAAATATCACAAACCTTATAAAATCTGTCAAAAAGAGTGTTTCTTATGGCGGTTTGAAGTCAACAAAAATATTGGGAATCCGCTCAAAAAGGAGAGTACCTATAGGTCAAAAGAGCGAGAAAATCACATAATAACTGGGGGGAAAAAATAAAATCTGTCGAAAAGCTGGTAAAAAAGTGGTTTCTCGAGCATATGACCTAGGAATACGCCCAAGCATCGGGGATTTTCGATGTTCAGAAGAATGAGGAGAACACCAAAGAATTTAAAAATTCCCCATGGAAAGAGATAGAAAAATCCTAAAAGTGAATTTTTAAATTTATTCCCTACTATTTGGCAATAAATTATTTTTGCATCCAGTAAACTAACTGGTTTGGATATCTGTTTAAATTGAACTATTTTTGAAGAAAATCTAAACTTAAAAGAAGTCGTAATCGTTGTGGCATTATTTAGTGGAAAACGACTTTGCGTTCCTTGCCAAGAAACTGTATTGATTGTCTAGGCCTCTTGGATCTACTGGAGGGTCCCTTGGGCCTCGTAGGCATCCCCCTCCCTCTTCCTAAACTACTGTTTCCAACTCCCTAAAACCCATTCAAATCCCACCCTTAAGGTTGTCGAAACGGACCAAAAACACCTCTCAAAACTAATTAGCCTTTTAAAAGTAAAAATAACGTGATTTAGTATAGTTTGAATACTCTGGAAGCCCGTATCATTGAAGGGGTGGGCTTTAATTAAATCCGGGGAGGGATCGCTGCTAACTTCAGTACGCGCTTTAGCTGATTTAGTCTCTGAGCTTTTGGTTTCTACGCTAAGGAGTTCCCAGCTTCGTTAATTGGCTGCGGCCTACTTAAATAACTTTATTTTATCAAAAACATTTTTTTTAATTACAAAAGGCTCTAGTGTGAGGAGTCATGGGTTCGTTAGACCAAACGACCGACCGCATGCTCCGGCCACAACCGTCTCCCGTCCGACTTCCACCGCAGTAAACACAACTCGAGTACCATTCTAACATTACTAACATTAACACAAGTCTAAAAATAATTTTAAAAACCCAGTTTTGAAATTGGAGCCAACGTGTCCTTGTTAAGAATAATGTCTTGTCATTAGAAGCAGACATGATGATCTCATTAATTGCCGTTTACGTCCTTCCTTCCCCCCGTCGCAATTATTCTGTCAAGTGACCGAACGCCTCCTAGACTTTTTTCCCTCGTTCTCTCAATGGTTTTAACGACCCTCCTAAACCATTAAGTTTCTCAATTCATTAACGACCCCTTGGATTTCGTATTGACTTCAGCCGTTCAATTTTAGTCTCTCTTTCCTCCACCAATTAATAACTTCATTTGTATTTTTAAAAAAGAGACCTAAAAAGACATATTTTTTAAAGCAATAATTCAAACGTTATAAATTCGTACGTGTAAAGGCCTATCCTAAATCACTTCTAGAAAAAAATTTATAAGAACGTTCCTAGCCTTAATTCATAAATAGAGATCTTATTTATAGTAAGAATGAATGAAATAGGGCAAAGAACTCCTCAGGATGATTAATATATTATTTTTTCTTGAATTTAATAAATTTTAATTATCGCAGAAAAAAATGAAGTTAATAGATTTCTTGTCCTGGAAATGAGCCAAGAGTAATTTAATTACAAAAGCATTTGTCAAAGACAAACAGTCTCGAGAGGTCTCAGAATGTACATAAAACAACGTAGAATATAATCAAGAAAAAAATTTTTAATTTTCTTCCGACAAAATGATCTCGTTTTATCATTTTATTTTAAACTAAAATTTTTCACTTTTACACTTAATCAATAGATCTTTGAATGGGATGAAAAATGGCTCGGACAAATCGCCCATCGAGAAAAACCTACGTCTTAAAGTAGGTACTGGTTTGAAGAGCTTCCAACGAAAACTTCCTTAAAGAGAAAATAAAATAAAATATAGGAGGGGGAAGTATAACGGACGTACAACGGGGGGGAAGTATATGGGAGTGGAAGTATAACGGAGGGGGAGGTATAAGGGAGAGGAAGTATAACGGAGGGGAAGTTTTTTTTTTATAAATTTTCGGAGTTTTTTTTTGTAGAAAATTTTCCGGATTTTCTTTTTTAAATTTGAGCTTTTTTTTCTGAAAAATGTTTAAGTTCTCTTTTTTTCGCAAATTTTTCCAAGTTTCAAGGTAGAAATGGGCTCTTTGGCCTAGGGATGTGCCTCTTTATGTGTAGAAGTATGACATTGCTCCCTACAAAACAAAAATAAATAATTTATTATTGGTATTTTTTCTTGTTTGGTTGGTTATTTTTCTGAAAAATATTTTTTTTTTTACTTATTTATAACACCATAAATAATTTATTTTAAATAATTTATTATAATTTAAAAGTTAAATAATTTATTATAAATAATTTAAAAAGAGGCAATTTTTTACACCAAACATTTGTCAAAAACATAAGGAGTAATTGGTGAAAATTTGGTGAAAACCGAAAAAACGGTTCGGCCACAAGAATTTTTTAAAATTTCAAGCATACGAGTACATATCTCCGCCATTTTTTCGAAATTCAAAAGGAAAGTGTGAAAATTTGGTGAACATCGAAAGAAAACTGAGGCAGTAAAGTATTCCGGAAAAAAATGCTACGGCCGGACGGCACCATAGACAAAGTTGAAATCGGTAAAGATCAATATTCGAATTGACCCTACGGGATGTGGAAGACCCTTCCCCAAAAGCCGAGGGTATCACAATAACTTCTTTAAGGAAGTTAAAAACGGAGGGGAGACACTTTATAATTCGATAAAACGACTTTGTATTTAAATTTATGATTGTAAAAAAAAGGCAAAATCTAAGAAAGACATTTCTTAACCACAGTCATTTTTTTGTGAATTGGGAGCAAATTCCAAAAATTGATAAAATTACTTTTTTTGCTTCGTTTAGCTCCGATTGTTTTTCCAAGAATGCAGCACAATCAAAATAGAGAAAAAGTAGCCCTAGTGAGTGGAAAATCAGACCCTTTAGATTTTTACAATCACATAAAATTATGTAGATGACATATTAATAGCACATTTAACCCTAATAACAACAAAAGGACAAAAAATGGTTCGATTTTCATCTACATTGATCATAATCCCTTTTCAATGAGAAAAATTGAGTGATAATTTAGCAGAAAAAATTAAGTATTGAAATTTTCACATTAGAACGTTATAAAACATACAAACTAATTGATTACTTCTTTCCCCTTCGTAATTAATTACTTTTTCCTTCACAACTTTTATAAAAAACATTTATCATCAAAAAGTGAACGTGGGTGAAAAAAAAGGGCTGGTGAGGGCCCATTATTCTTTACCACTTAAGAAACATTTGCATAACGTATCTTGATGGGATGCATTTAATATTTAAGAAAAGAACATTTTTTCTCTCTTTTTTTGAAAGGCGTTTGTCACAAAACAAGATTTAATACGTCCTTATAGAGAAACATTTTTCAAAAAGGGTATTTATGAAGCATTAAGTCGAAAGTTTTTTGTTGAGAAAATATTTAGTTTATCTCTTTAATGGCAGAAGTTGATTTTGTGGCAATAAAATAACGTGTACCGTCTGCGCGAAATGCGTTTTAACATACAAACTTTAATCACCGAGAGGGGGGTTAAAACGTTGGGGTATTCTCCGGAGCGTAAAGTTGTAAACGTTCTTCCATGTTTCAGGTAAACCTCAACTTTATATCTTGAATTAGCTTAAACTTGATTCCAAGTTGCCTCCCAGGCCGGTCCCGCGCCTTTTTCTGGGCCTAAAGGGGTTCGTTACGATTTACGAAACGGGAGGGTAGTGAAAATAACTTTTGAATTAGATAATGGCCGGGAGAAACTTTCTATTTTTCTTTTTAACTTCTTCGCCCCTTCGAGTCATAATATTTAACTTTTGTTCGCACACCTTAACTGAGGTTTTCTTTTTGTTTTTATTGAAGAATTTTTATTTTAAAAGCAATTCTGACGTTATCGTTTACGTCATCCTACACTCGAACCGTCCCTTTCATAAATCCAGAACACCCCCAGAGGATTATTGATTCATAAACATTTCTATGCACTGTTGAAAACTACTGGTTTGAAGAGCTTCCAACGAAAACTTCCTTAAAGTGAAGTAACAATATGGGAGGGGAAGTATAACAGAGGGGGAAGTATAAGGGAACGAAAGTATAACGAAGGGATGGAAAATATAGAGGAGGGGGAAGTATAAGGGAGGGAAGAATAAGGAAGGGGAAGAATATAGGAGGAGAATATAAGGGAGAAGGGGAAGTATTTTTTTTTCGAAAAATTTTCCAAGTTTTTTTGAAAAATCTTCCGAGTTTTTTTTTAATCTTCAATTTTTTTTTTTCGGAAAATTTTCCGGGTTTTCTTTTTTAAATTTGCGCATTTTTTTTCCGAAAAATTTTTTAGTTCTTTTTTTTTTAAATTATTTTTCTAAGCGTCAAGGTAGAAATAATGGGCTCTTAAGCCTAGGGATGTGCCTCTCGTAATGGGTTGAAGTATGAAATTTCTCCCTACTAAAAAAATAATAATTAAAAAGTGGCAATTTTTTTACACCAAAAATTCTTAAAAATATAAGGAGTATTTGGTGAAAATTTGGTGAAAATCGGATAAACGGTTCGGCCGCAGCGATTTTTTAAAATTTCAAACAGAAAAATCTCCGCCATTAAAGCGAAGTTAAAAGGCGGTAGTGTCTCAATATTATTAGAACGTCACTCTGACGTCATAATTGGTTTAGTTGGTTATCTGAATAAAAAATGATCTAAATTCAAAAAATCGCCCTCGTTACATTCTTCTTCACCGGCTAAAGAAATTTGTGTGAAAATTTGGTGAAAATCGGATGAAAACTATGGCCTTAAAGAGTTCCGGAAAAAAATGGTACGGCCGGCCGGAACCACAGACAAAGTCGGTAAAGATCAATACTCGATTTGACTTGGAGGGTATCACAATAACTTCTTTAAGGAAGTTAAAAGTTACTACAGTGTTGTAGCCAACGAAGGCTTAAAAAACTGTATAAAAGGATGTCTCTCAGCAATACTTCCATTTTCTTCTAAATGGTCAAACTCACCAAAATAGAAACAAAAAAAGGTTGGCCAACATAGCCTAGAAAAAAATATTATGATAAGAAAATGAGGTTTCTAGCCCTGAAAACCAAGAAAAACTATAGAAAATTTTGAAAAAGGGGGTATTTGGGCCAAAAAGTGATAAAAACTCCGAAAAATAAGATAATAATTTTATTGTCAAAATAATTTTAGCTGTCTTTCCTGGAGCTGAGAAAAACAATGTTTTTAGGGTAAAATGTAGGTAAAAGCATACGTGTTGGAGAAAGGAAGAAAGGGGAGTTATTGACGGAAAGAAGGAAATTACTTTTGCTATCCGCGGGGACCCCTTCCTTCTTAACATTCAGCCGCCTTCTTGCCCTGATAACTGCATTGTGCCTAAATGTCATGTAAATTGGTCTCATCCGCCCTTCTCATGCCCACTTACTCACTTATATTGTTTAAACAATTTTTCCAAAGTCAGCGTTCTAATTTTCCTTAGTTTTCAACCCTAGATCATTAAAATGTTGAAATTGAAAAATAGTGGAGGGGCGTTTGTGGAGAAGGGTTGTAGTCCCCTTGAGGCATAGTTCAATCTAGAGAGAAGACAAGTAATCAGTCTTAATCTTACAGGTTGTAATTCCAGACTGACAATTTGTAGTTTGCGAAAGGGTGGGAACATTAATTCATTACCTCCTCCACCTGATTAAAGGCTCCCTTAACAGAAATCAAACTCGAACGTTTTCCTTCGAAATAATATTTGTGCTACTCGACGGCCGATGGTTACCGTTTAATATTCATGAATTGTTAGTTTATCGGTTAAGACGGGCGTTAGTTGGCAAGTTGAATGGCGCTTCTGGGATCTGAATAGTTGAACGGTTGTTTAGATCCTTAGAATGCACCGGCCCCGGAGATCTCCTTCCAACAACTAACCCGGGGCAAACAAAACATGTAACCCGACCGACCTATTTTCAAAACAAGTTTAACTCAATTATTTCAACAAAACGACGTTTGATTTGACGATCATAAATTTTTATAGGTTGTTTGCGCCTTTTTTGGCACATTTTCAAATGGATTTTTAAAACTATAACTGGCAAAGACATTTTTTCAAATCCTCTAAAACGCTGTAAAAATTTTAAAAAATCAGTATAGAGCTGGGTCCGATAGAACTTCCTCAAAATTGGGCATTTTTAGTGCTCCGAAAAACTGAACTTTACACATCCATATTTCCACCTTTTTTGCAAATTCCGAAAAACTTTCGTTGATTTCATGAAAATTTTATGAAATTAAGATGAACATTGCGGCCGTAAAGTGTTCGGGAAAAAATCTGGCGACGGTCGGCCGGCACTAAAGACAACCTTATGGATTTTTCTTTCCTTAGGCTAAATAATCCACTTGTCCGAAAGTATTCTCGTCCTAAAATGAGGCGTAGCCCGTTAGGACGAGAATACCTACTTTTGGACGAGAATACAGTTTATATTTTTTCTTTTTCTATTATTTTTAGGACGAGAATACTTTCGGATGAGATGTGTGCCCCCATGTGTACCTAATTCTTCAAGAGCTCAAAAGGTCAGAATGGCAGTAGCCTTTGTCGATTTTTGACAGGGGATTTGAAGACTTAATATTTTGCTGATTTACTGAAAAATTAATATTAAATATCTCAAATGTTATTTACCCTCGAGGGATGGTTCTCGAAAATTGCCCCCCCCCCCACGATAAAATGACCTTTGGTCATTGTCGATCTTTGCAAGTCGATTTGAAGGCTCCAAAGAAAAGGGAAAAGTAACTTTCCTTTGATGAAAATAAATTAAATTTTAACTTTAGGCTTCAAAAAGGAAGTTATCGATATACCCTCAGATGATACTCAGAAATGGGTCTTGTAGACCCCATAAAATGACCAACTTTTTTTTTACTAAAAGCCGTTTTTTATAAGATTTTCGTGTTTTCCTTAATTTTTCTGATGGAAATGAATATTTTACTATAAATCTTGGCGTGCTAAACATAATAATTTTATGGACGATAAAATGACTGAGGATATGCCCTATATTTCGTAATTTACTGCCAATACATCACCGTTAGCTATAGAATCACCATGAATCGTTTTCGGGCTGTTTCATCGCTTTCAACTGCTGGGAACAAGATTCGCAATTTGAATAAAGTTCCATGTCAATTCGTCGTCATTTCCGGAAACTTAGTCAAACTAGGTAATACAGGTGAATCCGGGATGAGGGATTGAGAAAAAAAATTATGAATCCGTCAACACGTGAGTTTAAAAATAGAGAATATAACAAACTCGAGGCCTGGAGGGTAACAGCTTTTGAAAATACCACAGAGCGGCTGGATCTCATCCGTAAACAGTGCGATTTGTTTCGGCAAACAGGGAGCGACAGTCGAAATATCTTGATTTACATTCGTAACTCAACAATCCATTTTTTCTCCCTAAAATCCTATTTTTTTAAAAAAAGAAAACTATTTTTAAAAGATCGATTTTTTACAAGAAAATAGGATGAACGGTAACAAATCGAAGTTACGGTTTTTTTTTTTAAGCGTCACTAATTCTTTTGTTGGAAGTCGGCGATGTGGAAAGTCGAAGTGGGGTTGTCGAGTTGTAAAAAAAATTTTCAAAGTTTCGTTAATTGCGTACTCCCTCCCACGAGAAGGATGAAAATGCGGTTTTTCGTATTTACCCCTGATTCATCCATCTATGGTTCAAAGATCAAAAATACTTTCCCCTCCTTTTTTCTTATGACGGATAAAGTACATACAAGCGACCCTCCTTCAAATCTTAAGTTAGAAAACCTTAATAAAAGCGGGCTTAATGAAGTATTAAGCCTTCTGGGGTAAAGGCCAATATACGTATGTGCTTCCAATATTGGGCGTAGGTGCCGCAAGGGATTTTTTGGTAACCATCACACAATATTACAGAAATGTCCACTTCGAATTCTGTTTACCAGAGGCGCAAATAATAGCAGCCGCAAATTTAGCAAAATCCCCCAAAGGGGAACGTTGAATACGTCCGAAAATCCTTTTAAATGGGTGCTGAATCCGATAGGGTTTGTCTGAAAAACCGAACAAATCGCCTAAAAATTCGGTAAAAAAAAAAAGTACTGGTTTGAAGAGCTTCCAACGAAAACTTCCTTAAATAGAAGTAACAATATAGGAGGGGAAGTATAACGGAGGGGACGTACAACGGAGGGGGAAGTATAAGACAAACTATATCGCAAAAATAAACAAACAAACCGACCGTGACTTGCTGGGGTGGAACGCTGCCGTATTTCTCCGACGCAGCAATTTTTGTACGGTAGTTTTAGGACGAGAAGACAGTAGGACAAGAATACTTTCGGAAGAGATGATTTCTATTTTATTAAAGTATAATTTTTAAAAAAAATTGTGTAAAAATTGAAATCCATTTGTCCGAATGTCTTCTCGTCCTAAAAAGGGGCGTAGCCAGTTAGGACGAGAATACTTTCGGACGAGAATACAGTTCATTTTTTCTTTTTCTTTTATTTTTAGGACGAGAATACTTTAGGATGAAAATACTTTCGGACGAGATGAAGGGACTCGTACATATTACCAAAAACCATCTCAAAATTTATTTTTGAAAAAGATAAAAATTAATCTGCTTCAATAAACCTAATAAAATGTTTATTGTAATCGACAATTTTCTTTGATTTGGTGGAACACCCATTTCCGAGAACTATTCCTAGAGTTTATTACAATAAATTTCTTTTCGAGAATGTTAAAATGAAACTTTTTTAGAAAATTATAAAAAAAAGAAAGAGAAAAACTAATAAATAAGATTTTTTTTGGTTAAAACTAATTGAGGGCAATTCGATACAAATTAGTTCGTTTTAATATGCTTTGAATTGGGTATCAAAAAAAAAAGGGAAGAAACAGATGGGCCGACGTTGAAAAGTTATACTAACGGGGCCTCGCAATCTAAATTCGGGTTGATGGAGTGCGGTTGTTATCTGATCCCGAAGAGTTGTAGCTTGGATATCTCCGTTTCCATATAAGCGAGGGTCTTGTCCGTGGTCTCTTTCTCGCCCCGATAATGATTTGCGGCGTACCCGAGTACCAGTGGGGGGGGGGGGGGGAGGAGAAAGGGACACGCAATGTGTCTTTCTACCGAAGGAAGAGAACGCTCATAAAAGATTAGAGACGGTGTTAATACCAGTTTCAGTTTATATTTATCGACCTCCGATGTGTAAACCTTTTGTAAATCCCTCCTTATTACATTCTATGTAAAAGGTCAGAGGGGTGATAATAACATGGAATCTCGAGGCGAAACAAAAAGGCCGATATTCCTATTTCAACTCTCAGATATTCTTATATAGGATAACAATACTCCAATAACCGAAGCTCTATCTCAAATCCATGTTAAGCCCATTTGACTTTCGATATGAATTTTATTAAATGTCAAAGCACTTTTCACAGCAAAAGAGGTCGATAAAATTAGGGATGAGGTGTGCCGTGAGTCGAAGACCGGGCGGTTTTTGTTTTATATTCCGAAAGTTGCGTTCTAATCGATTTTCTTGTGTTTTTGATGAAATTCTATTGAATAAAAAAGAAAAGTTATTTTTACACGTGCAGTAAAAAAGTTTTTTCCGATTTCAGAAGATTCTATCTTTTCTTTTTATTAGCGTGACAATAACTTTGGAAGGAAAAAAAGAATTTTTGGTCAATATAAGAGTTTGGGGAAAAAGTGGAAGATCAGAAGGGAGGGGAAGGAGGGAGTGACCGTTAGCCCAAAGTAATTCGAAGTCTTGTTTTCTCCGAACGTCAACTGTAGTTAGGGATATTGGTAAAGTTGATATCAGAACTCTCAGTCCGAGAACTCCCCCTCGACCCGTTCGCCCGTCACGCTTTCCCCTTTTCTTCCGACGATCCCCACCCGCCATATACTCGCAACTTGCCCACATCAAATTTATCTCCCGGGGCCCTTCATAGAGTTCCGTCTGTCAGCCACTTAATGGCACCAGTTACCCGGAGAGATAAATGATCGTCCGAATCGATTTGCGATCGGAGATTCACTAGCTCTCTAGAGAGAGAGAGAGGAAAGTTTCGACAGAATTAAACACAATTGTTTTCATTATCAGATCCATCTTTAACAAACCAGAGTTTAAGAACAGCAATCATTAAAGATTGAGCTTATTTTTTAGTCAAAATTGTGATCTTCCTGGTAAAGGGTGTTTCTTAACAGACAACCTTATTTTCACCAGTCTTGAAGGGTCTTTTTTGGCATGAAGGCCAAGAAAAAGGGTCTTTTTTGGCATGAAGGCCAAGAAAAAGGGTCTTCTCTGGCATGAAGGCCAAGAAAAAGGGTCTTCTCTGGCATGAAGGCCAAGAAAAAGGGTCTTTTCTGGCATGAAGGCCAAGAAAAAGGGTCTTTTCTGGCATGAAGGCCAAGAAAAAGGGTCTTTCTCGGCAGATAGACCGAGAAATAGTGTCTTCCTCTGCAGGAAGACCGAGAAAAAGAGTATTCCTCGGCAGGAAGACCGAGAAAAAGAGTCTTTTTTGACTGGATGACGAGGAAAGAGTTTTCTCGGCAGAGAGACCAAGAAAAAGAGTCTTCCTCGGCAAAAAGACCGAGGAAAAGAGTCTTCCTTGGCAGAAAGACCGAGGAAAACAGTCTTTTTTGACTGGAAGACCGAGAAAAAGAGCTTTTCTCGGCAGGCAGACCGAGTAAAAGTCTTTCTCGAGAAAAGAGATCGTAAAACAGCGATATTTCTTGGAGAAAGACCTCAAAAAAGGTCTTTTGTCGCAAGTAAATCAAAAGCAAAAGCGGATAAAATCGCATTTTGAAAGTGTCTACACAGCTTCAGAGTGTATTCCCATTAGACACGCATAAGACTCATCTTTTTATTTAAACTTTTGTTTTGTTGTTATATTACGTTCTTTTAACTTTTTTTATTACCTTCCCAACCGTGTTATCGATAGTTTTCAGACCGAAACCTTAATTGTCCTCGAAGTGATTGTGATTCAATGAGCAGCGGAGGACGTCCGGGATGATGTGGAAGTCACTCAAGTGCGAATCATCGCCTTCTAATAAAAACCACAGTCACGGCTCTTTTTTAAAAAAGCTTTTTTTTATGCTTAATAAAGTAAATCTTTAACCACGTAAAACGGAGTTTCCTTCCAGAAGGAAAAAAAAATATAAAAACGTATTCAAACTAGTTTCGGACAAATTAAAACTTCCTTTTTCCTGCCTTTTTCTCCTTTTATATCTCTAAGGGTCATCTTAGAATTAGTGTCTTAAGACGAGAGTTTTCACGCCCTTTCAACATCCCCATTTCAGGTCCTCATTTTTTATAATTTAAAAAAATACTTTTTTTTTCCCTTCTGACCTACTTGTAAACATAATTTCCAAGTCTCTTGACGTCGATCCTTAAAATTTAATTTTGTTAAGGGTAAAAAAAATTTCGCGCTCGGAACATTCTTTTAATTGGATTACCTCACAATTAACGCTGGCTTATTTGTCTCAAGATGATGGTTGTTAAGAGTTTCATTTTCCCCTTGGACACTCGTGGAACATTAAAAGAAGTGGTATGTTAGAAAAAGAGAGAGAATAGAGATGCTCGTTTTAAGTACTCTTGAAAAAACTTTTTTTTCTCCTATGCAACTTAACTCGCTTTGGAGAATCCTCATTAAAATGATTAATAATTTATACTTTGAGGTCTTTAGAATTTTATTTTTCTATTTAAAACATTACATTTAAACAACAGGTCGTTTGAGAAAATGAATTCCTTTTTTTTTGTCCCCATATTTTGTATACGTAGGAAACTTGGGAATTACAGACTACAGCGTCAGTCGTTAGGAAAGGCTGTGACCAGATATTGCCACATACAATAGAAATTGGGGATTTTTATTAGTTGCGAAATGTACAAAAACCACTCGTCTATTCATCATGATTCAACCGTGAATAAATCAAAAATGATTCACTCGTTTGAAATTGAATGAAAAATTTAAAATGATGAAATATTGTTCATGGAGTTGATTTCGATTGTGATATTTGGCCTTTGGAAGAAGCTCTTCTTCTTAGCCATCATGCCAAAGAAGACCCATTTTGTTGCCCTTCATGCCTGAAAAGACCCTTCTTCTTGGCCTACATGCCATAAAAGACCCTTTTTCTTGGCTTTCATGCCAAAAAAGACCCTCTTTCTTAGCCTCCATGCCAAAAAGACCCTTTTCTTGGCCTTCATGCCAAAAAAAAAAAAACCTTTTTCTTGGCCTTCATGTCAAAAAAAGACCCATTTTGTTGCCTTTCATGCCTGAAAAGACCCTTTTTCTTGGCCTACATGCCATAAAAGACCCTTTTTCTTGGCTTTCATGCCAAAAAAGACCCTCTTTCTTAGCCTCCATGCCAAAAAAGACCCTTTTTCTTGGCCTTCATGCCAAAAAAGACCCTTTTTGCTGCCCTTCATGCCAAAAAAGAACCTTTTTGTTGGCCTACACGCCAAAAAAGACCCTTTTTATTGGCCTTCATGCCAAAAAGACCCTTTATCTTTTCCTTCATGCCAAAAAAGACTCTTTTTCTTGGCCTTCATGCCAAAAAAGACCCTCTTTCTTAGCCTCCATGCCAAAAAAGACCCTTTTTCTTGGCCTTCATGCCAAAAAAAAAACCTTTTTCCTGGCCTTCATGTCAAAAAAAGACCCTTTTTGTTGCCCTTCATGCCAAAAAAGACCCTTTTTGTTGGCCTACATGCCAAATAAGACCCTTTTTCTTGGCCTTCATGCCAAAAAAGACCCTTTATCTTTTCCTTCAAGCCAAAAAAGACCCTTTTTTTGGCCTTTATGCCAAAAAAAGATCCTTTTTCTTGGCCTTTATGCCGAGTAAGACACATTTAATCCCCCCCATCCCATGAGGTTACATTTGAAATGAAAATAATAAATCGTTTTCTAAGTTTATTAGGAAGTGGGTTGAGTTATCCCATAAAGCAAATTGTATATTGTAGTTAAGGACGAAGAGATAAGTCATTGGAAGGGTATTAAAAGTTTCATTTGATCTTTCCTCCCCTATTTCTGAAGCGTTCTCCTGCGTCTCTTAATTTTCAAAGGATTATCCAAGATTATCTCATCATGGGAAGACCGAAGGAGTTTTAGTTGACGAAAAGGGCGGGTGGTTAAGACGACCCCAGGTTTCAATAAAACCCCTTTAAGTTTTCCCAGGCGTTTTCTTTTGTTGTGAAAATGATGCCGGAGGGGTCGAGCGGTTTTCGAAATTCTTGAGGGGAAATCTAATCAATGAGAAGTTCAAGAGAACAAGTCTAAACAAGTTAGACTAAAAGTTTTGATTCTGATTGGGAAGAGTTTTCGGACCGAAGGCACCCAACTTCTCGGACCCCGTGTGCCCGTCGGCGGCGGTCGGAGCTATTAACCGACAAATCTGTCCTCGGCTTAAATGTAGCATGAAGGGGACGATCCCTCCGTTTTCATCCCTTAAGGCCATCCCTTAGGATTAGTCTTTCAACAGAAAAACCTCCCTACAACAACTCTAAGATCAATGTAGCGTCCCGAAATGACGTTAGCTTTATTTTTCAGTCTACGAGTACAATGACTTTATATTATTTGCTAGTTTAATGACGCGTCAGCGAGTTTTCGGTAACTGCGTGGAACAACGTCAAAGAAGGGGAACCTCCAAGAGTTTCATAAATCTTTCCACTCTCTCTAATCACTTATTTTCCTTTTTTTAAATTTTTTAAAGGAAAAATTTCATTACATTTTGGTTAAATTTGTCATAAATCATAATATATCTTCCAAACCCCGTAGGATAAATTCGAATATTGATATACAACGATCTCAACTTTGTCTGTGGTTCCGGCCAGCCGGCCGTAGCATTTTTTTTCCGGTTTTCAACCGATTTTCACCAAATTTTCACACAAATTTTTTTAGCCAGTGAAGAAGAATGTAACGAGGGCGATTTTTGAATTTCGAAAAAAATGGCGGAGATATGTCTGTTTGAAATTTTTAAAAATTTGCTGCGGCCGAACCGTTGGTCCGATTTTCACCAAATTTTCACCAATTACTCCTAATATTTTTTCGAATTTTCGGTGTAATAAAATTGCAACTTTTTAATTATTATTTTTTTTAGTAGGGAGAAATTTCATACTTCTACCCATTATGAGAGGCACATATCTAGGCCTAAGAGCCCATTATTTCTACCTTGACACTTCGAAAAATTATAAAAAAAAAAGAACTTAAAAAATTTTTCAGAAAAAAAAGCGCAAAATTAAAAAAATCCCGTAAAATTTTTCAAAAAAAAAAACTTAGAAAATTTTTGACAAAAAAATTGAAAAATTTTTCTCAAAAAAAAAAAGAAAGAAAACTCGGAAAATTATTTAAAGATAAAAAAACTTCCCCCTCCGTTATACTTCCCCTCCCTCATACTTCCCCCTTCGTTATACTTTCGTTCCCTTATACTTTCCCCTCCCATATACTTCCCCCTCCGTTGTACATCCCCTCCGTTATACTTCCCCCTCATATATTGCTACTTCTCTTTAAGGAAGTTTTCGTTGGAAGCTCTTCAAACCAGTACTTTAGATATGCAGTGGGATTAAAGAGAAATGTTTTTATTTTTAATTAACGCGTATTTTCAGAATATTTTCATGTTCCATCGGAAAACTTAAAAAGCTGCTCCAGCTGGATCATCAGTCAGGGAAAACTTAGCTTTTAACAAAAATCTAATATTATTTAAAACTAATCCATAGGAACAATAAATGGGATTTTAGTAAAAAAAATACTCCGTTATTTTCAAGAAATTCCAATCATAAATTTTAAAATGTTTTATTACTGTTGGAAAATGAGAATTCGCTGAGAGCGGGACGAAACTATTATTTTACGACTACAATACGTAACTGTACTTTCGAAGAAACCTATCAATTTTTCTTTTCTTATTTTTTTCCCCCTTTATAAAATAAAAGATTCCATTTTTTATCAAAGTTTTTCAAAATTGTTAACGACCCATGGAAGAATATGGGTAGAGAGTGAAAGTGTGACTGAACAGAAATAATACCTTTTTTTGGTCTCTTCGATTTTTATGGAAATCTGTAACAGAAAAAAAGTTATTTAAACTTAGTTTCTAACATCTCAAAAACGCTTATAAATCCATTTAAAACACGCTGATGTTCGAAAAACCCCTTTTTTTCTATAAACTTTTTTTTCCCTCCCTATCGAACATCTCCACCCCCGCAGTTAACTTTAATTGCGTCGTAAAAACTCCCTTCGAACCGTTGACCTCGGGAAAAACGTTTGTAACTCTCTCGTTCCAACTCTTAAGGCCCAGGCGGTTTAAGCCAAAATTTATCACTTTATTCACTCCGCGAATCCTTCGCCTCTAAAATTTCAAAACAATTTTTTTTTTTCAATTACCGAAACGTCTGAACATAAAATTATTTGTGAGGAAACATAAATTTTACTTTAAAAAAAGCCATTAAAAATTGTCACGTGGGCTACTTTCACGTATAAAACTGAAAGATCGAAAAAACGAACGAGCACTGTCCATTGTAAAACTTTTGCATAATCCAAAAAAGGATAAAGGCGTATATAAACAATATTAATGGCCTCGACATCCGTACGACGTGAGTTTTATCTGTTTCTAAATACGAAATTGTATAAATTATAATTCAAAATATATTACCCATAGCGCATATGTGGATATACAATTACAACGTTGCTTTCTCCATAAAGGAATAAGAAAAAAAAAAAAACATTAGAATTTTATGATTTATGAGCCTCTAAAGAATTAAACAGTTTTTAGTTTGGCTTCAAATTTAAATAAGATGTCGCTTTTTAAGTTAATTAAACGAAACGTTCAGTTTGGCTTCCTCTCAAATTGTATTTGCGAAAGTAGTTCATGCGTAGAAAATAAGAAATTTATTTTACTGCCATTTAATTAGGTTTCTATCAAGGCCATTAATTTTGAAATGATTGAATATAAAGATTTATTGTGATTTATCCCAACTTTGTCTGTGGTGCCGGCCGGCCGTAGCATTTTTTTCCGGAACACTTTACGGCCACAGTTTTCACCAGATTTTCACCAAATTTTCTTTAGTCGGTGAAAAAGAAACTAACGAGGGCGATTTTTGAATTTCGAAAAAATGGCTGAGATATGGCTGTTTGAGATTTAAAAAAATTCGCTGCGGCCGAACCGTTTTTCCGATTGTCACCAAATTTTCACCAATTACTCTTATATTTTTTAAGAATTTTTGGTGTAAAAAAATTGCCACTTAATAGTAATAACTAATTATTTTTTTAGTACCTACCTAGGGAAAAATTTCGTACTTCTACCCATTAAGAGAGGCACATCCGTAGGCCAAAAAGCCTATTATTTCTACCTTGACACTTAGAAAAATTTTCAAAAAAAAGAACTTAAAAAATTTAAAAAAAACCGCAAATTTAAAAAAGAAAACCCGGAAAATTTTTCAACAAAAAAACTCGGAAAAGAAAAAATAAAAACTTGGAAAATTCTTCAAAAAAAACTTAAAAAATTTTTTGAAAAAACTTAGAAAATTTTTCGAAAAACAAACTTGGAAATTTTTCGAACAAAAAAGAAGAAAACTTGGAAAACTTGGAAAAAAAACTTCCCCCTCCCTTGTACTTCCCCTTTCTTATGTATACTTCCCCCTCCTTTATACTTTCGTTCCCTTATTCTTAACCCTTCGATATACTTCCCCCTCTGTTGTACCTACTTCCTCCTCCGTGTACGTCCCCCCGATATGCTTCCCCCTCCTATATACTTCCCCCTCCTATATTGTTACTTCTCTTTAAGGAAGTTTTCGTTGGAAGCTCTTCAAACAAGTACTTTTTTTCCAGACAGAAGAAGAAGAGTTTCACGACAGGTTTTGGCTTATACACGTACTTCACATCAGGTGAACTATTTTCCGTTTATTGCTCACTCTTTTTTCGTGTGCATCACTGGGGGGAGGTAGTAAAAAAAAGCATCGCCAGTGGCGCCAACCATCGCCAGTATTTATTTTTCAGAAAACTTTACAGCCAAAATAACGTAAAAACGAACGAACTTACTCTACTCTCCTGGCTTTGTAGCCTTAAAAAAAAGTAAAAACAGTTTTTCGCTTCTATGGAAAAAGTCACATTTAAACAAAGTAAAAACCCATAAAAAGTCCGCATTTTGTTGTAAACCAGGCACGAATCGATAAATAAAACGGCGGAACATAAAAGATAAATTTTACCTAAAAGAAAGTTCAAGTGCAAGCTGGGAAAGCTGCCAGAACCTTGTATTTTCCGTCAGAAAAAAGGAAGTTGTTTTATTTTTTTCCCTCTGAGGAAAAGAGTGTTGTCTTTGTGAAAAAATAGCATTTTTAGCCAAAAAGTTTTCTTTGTAAAAATTCATCAATTTAACGTGGAATGCGAGACGGATGTTGATTCTCCTCCATTAGGGAGGTGTTGACCCTAATCAACCTTAATTTAGGGAAGAGAAACGTTTTTGACCCTACCAAGTGGTATATATTACCCTCCCTAAACAAGGCTGAGAATATATTCTGTGAGTCATGCCAAAAATAACCGAAAAAAAGCCTCTGAAAACTGTGGCCAAGGTGTTATTGGTAGGAAAACGGGACTTTTTTAAAAATGTAGAGGCACCGACCTTGGGTAAGATGAAAGAAGGAATAGTTTTTATTTTAATTGGTACGATTTAGACGGAACGCATAAATCTCCTCAGAGGGAAAAAAACCGGAGGCGATAGCTCTAAATCCACAACTGGGTAATTGTCGCATTTGAAACGGCCAAGACTCTTGGTAATTGGACACAATTTGTGTGAGCGAGCGTGGGCAGTCGCTCAGCCGGTTCAAAATTTATACCTTGAAGAAGAAAGAGGGCGGTGGTGAAGAGGGGGTCAGCCATTTGAACCTATTGTTTCCTTCTTTTCGTAGAGAAAACCCGTTTTTTTCTTTCTTCAACTTTTAAGGAATCAAGGATAGAGTCGTAAAATGTATTAAAATAAATAATTCCGACTGATTTAAACGTTTTTCCAAATATTTCCAAGGTCCACCCAGACGAAGAAGAAAAAAAAATGTTTTATGGAAATTTTTAAATCGTGTTTTCCCAAATTATGTGACAAGATAAGATGGTTTACAATATTAAATTTTAATCTATTCTCCTTTTTGTACGGCCTAATGAGCGTTAATTTGCATAAAATAGCGAGAAAAAAAGGATAATACAATTGAGGCGCTCCGAAGGGCGAACTCAACAAAACGTAGTTTCGACATATTCGCATTTTAAAGTTTTATGTTACGGGCGAACTCAACAGGAAAGTCATGCCTTGGAATGGGAAAAGGAGTGGGGGTTGTGGACTAGGATGTGGAGTTCGCCCTCCGTACCCGCTCGGACATCGCAGTTAGAGCTTTGCCGCAAATCGGTTTTTACGTATTTAAAGGGGGAAAAGGGCGATATCAACACAAAAATTATATGGGTGTTTTCACCAAGAGGTCTAGAATCTGAAAATGAAAAAAAAATTTTGTCCGATGTTGAGTTCGCCCTTCGTACCCGGAGCGCCTCAATTCACCAATAATGGAGGAAGAAATGACTGTGATAACATGTATCTCACGACGCGTTTCGGCATAAAAAGTATCGTCAGGTGAGCTATTCCCTCTATTATTTCTATCTTTTCACTGTGCCTCCATCTCCGAGAGATTTAGCGGATACAGTGGGAAGCTGGAAAATCTCGTCTCCCTGAAGCTCACCGCCGCCACAGTTCTCCAAGAGAGGCACAGTGAAAAGATAAAAATGATTGTGATAGAGGGAATAGCTCACCTGACGAGGCTTTTGAAGCCGAAACGCGTCGTGAGATACCCGTTATCACAGTCACTTCTGCCTACATTAATCGTTAATTGTTTGATAGCAAAATCAACTCCCATGAATACACACGCAATAAAAATTAAAATGTTAAAAAAAAGTACTGGTCTGGAGCTGGCCCCGACGGGAACTTCCTTAAAGAGAAGTATCTATATAGGAGGGGAAGTATATGGGAGGAGAAGTATAACGGAGGGGGAAGTATAACGGAGTAGGAAGTATAACGGAGGGGGAAGTATAACGAACGGGGAAGTATAACGGAGGGGAAAGTATAAGGAAGGGGAAAGTATAACAGAGGGGGAAGTATAATGGAGGGGGAAGTATAAGGGAACGAAAGTATAAAGGAAGGGGATGTAGTAGGGAGGGAAAGTCTAAAGGAGAATTTTCCAAGTTAGTTTTTTCGAAAAATTTTTCGGGCTTTTTTTTTTTTTTTTTTTTTTTTTTTTTCGAAAAAATTTGTAAGTTCTTTTTTTCGAAAAATTTTCTAAGTTCTTTTTTTCGAAAAATTTTTTAAGTTCTTTTTTTTTTGAAAAATGTTCTAAGATTTTTTGTCCGAAAAAATTTTTTTTTTTTTTTTTTTTTTTCAAAAAATTTTCAAAGTTTTTTTTCGAAAAATTTTCCGGGTTTTCTTTTTTTTTTTTTTTTTTTTTTTTTCGAAAAATTTTTTAAGTTCTTTTTTTTGAAAAAATTTTCAAAGTTTTTTTCGAAAAATTTTCCGGGTTTTCCTTTTTTTTTTTTTTTTTTTTTTTTTTTTTTTTCGAAAAATTTTTTAAGTTCTTTTTTTTTGAAAAATTTTCTAAGTTCTTTTGTCCGAAAAAAAAAAATTTTTTTTTTTTTTTCAAAAAATTTTCAAAGTTTTTTTCGAAAAATTTTCCGGGTTTTTTTTTTTCGAAAATTTTTAAGTTCTTTTTTTCGAAAAATTTTCTAAGTTTTTTTGTAAAAAAAAAAAATTTTTTTTCGAAAAATTTCCGGGTTTTTTCTTTTTTTTCTTCTTTTCTTTTTTCTTTTTTTTTTTTTTGAAAAATTTTTAAGTTCTTTTTTTCGAAAAATTTTTTAAGTGTCGAGGTAGAAATAATGGGCTCTTTGGCCTAGGGATGTGCCTCTCGTAAAGGGTAGAAGTACGAAATTTCTCCCTACTAAAAAAAAATTAATGATTAAAAAGTGGCAATTTTTTTGCACCAAAAATTCTTAAAAATATAAGGAGTAATTGGTGAAAATCGGATTAACGGTTCGGCCGCAGCGAATTTTTTAAAATTTCAAACAGACATATCACCGCCATTTTTTCGAAATTCAAAAATCCCCCTCGTTACATTCTTCTTCACCGGCTAAAGAAATTTGTGTAAAAATTTGGTGAAAATCGGATGAAAACTGTGGCCGTAAAGTGTTCCGGAAAAAATGCTACGGACGGCCGGCCGGCACCACAGACAAAGTTGAGATCGGTAAAGATCAATATTCGATTTGACCCTCCGGGGTCTGGAAGACCCTTCCCCAAAAACCCGACGTCGAGGGTATCGCAATAACTTCTTTAAGGAAGTTAAAAATAATAAAAAAATAAAATTATAATTAACTATCAAATAATTAACCAATAATGGCGGAAGAAATGACACAGTGAAAAGATAAAAATGATTGTGGTTGAGGGAATAGCTCACCTGACGAGGCTTTTTAAGCCGAAACGCGTCGTGAGATACCCGTTATCACAGTCATTTCTTCCTCCATTATTGGTTAATCATTTGATGGTAAAATCAACCCCCTTGCGGAATTCATACGCAATAAAAATTAGAATGTAAATAAAATTATACAATAAATACTAAGATAAATAAGGTTCTACATAGGCCGAAAGAATTCTTTGATTGTGTAGGCAAAACTTCGTCGCTGTCTACTACTTGTAAATCTGAGTTTTGGAAGTTTCGGAGGCTGATTAGAGGCTTATGACGTCATCAACTGCGCCTTCTCCCTTTTTAACTTCCTCTAAGACAAGTTATTGTTGTACCCTACACATCCGGTTTTTGAGATAGGGTCTCCCAGACAGCAAGAAAATTTGTATGCGCGAAAAATCTTTTTCTACGCCGCAATTTTCATCAAGTTTTCTCAGAATCTTTTCTTCCTAGTTATTATCAAACAATTAACCATTAATAGAGGAAGAAATGACTGTGATAACGGGTATCTCACGACGCGTTTCGGCTTAAAAAGCCTCGTCAGGTGAGCTAATCTCTCTATCACAATCATTTCTATCTTTTCACTGTGATCACAGTCATTTCTTCCTCTAATATTGGTTAATTCTTTGTTGAATAGTAAATTCAATAAACTTGCGGTATACGAATGCAATAATAATTAAAAGTAAAAGTAAAACTAGTCTTCCACAACACTTGTGCTTTGGGCGATGAAATGAATCTCCACCCCCCCCCCCATGATCAGTGTTGCCAATTTCCGTCCTCGTGCAAACCCGTACCAAGAGGACGAGTCCTTGATCACCAACCCACGGATTCTGTTTCCGGGCTTTTCCCTCATGCTTTCGGCTCAATTTTAAAGACTTTTACCCTGTTTTTTCAGCCTAGAGCAACCAATGATATCTCCCAGAGATTTAGCGGATACAGCGGGAAGCCTTCCTAGTTATGAAAATAACAAGAGATCTTTTCTCAAAATCTTTCTTGAGTTTTATTTAACCTAAAAAGTTCTTCCCTGATGATTTGAGGACTCCCTTATAAGCATAACACTAAAAAAGGCAGGCTTTTCAATTGAAAATTAACTATGTAATTTTAAGCTTTTTTTTTTTCAGGAAGCCTGCTTTTTTTAAGCTGAAGTTTACCTTACCAAAATTGCAATTAGGGAAGGCCTGAAAACGTGACATTTATAAAAAAAAAAGGTCAGATAATTTCCTAAAGAGAAAAAGACTATTATGCGATTATTTGGTAAAGTAGGCAGTATTGACATTTAAGGGTATTCCTTCTTTTTTTTTGTAGTGTGTCGTTGGGGGTTGAGGAGAAAAGACAGGAAAAGGGGTTTTCCTATAAGGTCATCCCCGTTTCAGATGACTCACGAGTTCTGTGACCCGTACGAAATGCACCCTCATCCATCAGCGACCCCTCATTCACTAAAAATATCGATGTTAGAATCCAATATAAAGAAGATAAGAAAGAGCAATAGGAGGGAAGAAAAAAAGTTCCTTTATTCTCGTTGTAATTGTGCCCGTTGAGTCAAATGACGCGTGCGTTTCCTTGTCGTAAACAAACCCCCGAGGCGCATCCCCCTTTGAGAGTAAACCCGAAAGTTTTACGCGATCCCTCATATAAAAATCCGGAAAACGTCTTTGATATCAAAATTTTTATATCTAAATCTCAATCTTTTCATAAAACATCTCCCTTTTGTATTATTTTTATAAAAATTTTTTGATTTTTTTTCTATATGGGAAGCATCCGGAAGACGTAATTGGCTCACCGCACAAAAGAAAATGTTTTTTTTTTCTCTTGGACGTGGGAGGACCCATGTAGGAAGGAATGAGATCACTTTTCCCGTTTTCGAGATCGAGACAAGAGGATTTTCTTCCGCTCACAACAACGATCGTAAACCGATCCCGTATTTAGGAAGAGGAAAATCCCTATTTCCAATTTAACAATCGAAAAAACCAGAGAATCCCTTCAAATCTTTATTTCTTTACAGAAAAAAAACGTTTTATGATTTAATTTAGATGGAAATCGCTCCGTTGAGGAAGTGCAAAGGGAGATTTTAGATAATAGAAGGGGAGTTGCGATAAATCTGAATCAAGGAGTCGGAAGAATTGCGCTAATTGGAGACATGAGGGCCGAATAAAAACCTCCTCCAAATTCAATCGGCTCATTCATCGAATAATAAGCCTTTTGACAAAAATATGAGGAGACTCTTAATTAATTTTATGTGCAGTTTATTTTTCTCGCTAAATCGAAAGTTAGGCAACGTCCGGTGGCCGGAAAGGCGTGGACTTCTGATACACAATCATGAAGAGTAGCAAGCGTGAAAGGAGCGCACACCTTCTCGCCCTTCCCCGATCGTCTATTAAACCAACTAAATCATTAACGAGCCTCTTGTCAGACTAAATTGTCCATCGGTTCCCATAATCAACCATCATCGATTTTTGTCATCATGTGTAGCATCAAAAGTCCTTGTTTGAAGAGCTTCCAACGAAAACTTCCTTAAAGAGAAGTAACTATATAGGAGGGGGAAGTATAACGGAGGGGAGGTACAAGGGAGGGGGAAGTATATGGGAGGGGGAATATAACAGAGGGGGGAAGTACAACGGAGGAGGAAGTTTTTTTTTTCGAAAAATTTTCCAAGTTTTCTTTTTTTTTTGGAAAAATTTTGCAAGTTTGTTTTTTCGAAAAATTTTCCCATTTTTTTTTTGGAAAAATTTTCCGGTTTTCTTTTTTAAATATGCGGTTTTTTTACATTTTTAAATTCTTTTTTTCGAAAATTTTTCTAAGTGTCTAGGTCGAAATAATGGGCTCTTAGGCCTACGGATGTGCCTCTCGTAAGGGTAGAAGTATGAAATTTTTCCCTAGTAGGTAAATAAAATAATAATTAAAAAGTGGCAATTTTTTTACATCAAAAATTTTTAAAAATATAAGGAGTAATTGGTGAAAATTTGGTGAAAATCGAACCAACGGCCGCAGCGAATTTTTTAAAATTTCAAAAAGACATATCTCCGCCATTTTTTCGAAATTCAAAAATCGCCTTCTTTTCATTCTTCTTCACCGGCTAAAGAAATTTATGAGAAATTTGGTGAAAATCGGATGAAAACTGTGGCCGTAAAGTGTTCCGGAAAAAAATGCTACGGACGGCCGGAACCACAGACAAAGTTGAGATCGGTGTTGATCCATATTCGAATTTACCCCCGAATTTACCACCAAAAACCCGACGTGGAGGGTATCACAATAACTTCTTTAAGGAAGTTAAAATCTGGGAGAAAAAAAGGTTTAAAAAAGGTTTTAAGTCTCCCCTAGCAAAATATAATTCCTCCTTTTAGAGTTTTACAGCACTTTGCTAACAAAGTTGCGAAATAAATGCTCACTAAATCCGGTCTAAAGAGCGGTCGGAGCGGGGGTGCTCTGCTCGGGTGGCAAAAAGCTTTTGTTGTTCGTGGAACAATCTTGTAGGATGAAGAGAAGTCACGTCGTCCACTTATCGGCCCTGACCCGAAGAGCAGTAAACTCGACTAAACATGATCCAAAGTTTATTACGTTTTTATATAATAATGGCGGCCGTTAGACAAACGGAAACTCGCTTAACAATTCCAAACGAATTTCATCCTAAAAAACGTGATTAACGGATTGTTTAAAGTAAACAATCAAGTCTTTTTCTGCCAGACCCCTTTTTGAAACTTAAAGTTAATTTGAAAGGTCAATTTCAAGTGCCTTTAATAAACTCCGGACGGGGAGGAGTTTAAAGTTGAGTTTTGCTAAAATCAGTCGTTCCTTTAAACGAGAGGCCTTTTCTTTTAGTTTCCCACTCTAATTACGTGTCAATAGCAGGGGTGTTCTTTTCTTTTAAAAGCTTCGGAAAAGTCTTCAAAACTCGTTTTACATTTTTATTTCCACATTGATGGCGTTGATAAATCGTGCAGAAAATGGGATGAGAACGAATCGAAGCTATTAAAACTTTAAGAAAAAAAAATAAGGGGAAAAAAATAACGGAAGTTGGAAAAAATTTATTTTTTAAAAAACAATAGTAATGACAAAAGAATGGGCGTAGCTTTTATTGCGGTTCGAACGTCTTCTCTCGGAGTAAAACAAAAACTCAAGGTGAACGTTAAAACCGTGAAGGAATTTCTGAACGACAATAGAAAAAAAAAGTTTCTTTTTTCATGATTTCTTGAAATTTAGATCGTTTGCTACTTGGGGAAGGAGAACTTCGACGTGGTAAGCCACTAAAGCATGTTCAAAATAAACTAGAGTTCCTCCAACTATAATCTAGGTACCAATTAGCTTACGCAGTTTCCATAAACAAAATCAAATAAGTGCCTACGCAAGAAGTACCTATTTAGAATAAGATTTCTTCAAATACGACCTCTTTAACAGATTCTCTGGAGTTTTCCCCAGAATTTTGGGCCTTTTCTTTTTCTTTTATGAAAGAAACAGGCATTTTACCTGACTTTTAGGTGTTTTTACATAATGAAAACCTATTTTAACCGAATTTTTACTTTCTCTCGGCTCCTCAGTCGTATTAGCACCAGACATGGGTGGGGATCGTTCCCCCACCTTGGTGAAAAAAAAAACGGCGAACGGCAATGCAGTTTAATCAAGATAACGGTCAATACTTAAAAATGCATCAAAAACCCAACGCTATGCCCTCTATTTACAGTTTGGGCTTTTACTTCATTTTTTGTCCAAGAAATCAGCACTTCACACGATTTTTGGGCTTTATCCTTTGTTTTTTTGTTTTTTTTTTTTTTTTGCGAGAAAAATCTTTAATCCTCTTTACCGATCTCAACTTTGTCTGTGGTGCCGGACGGACGGCCGGCCGGCCGTAGCATTTTTTTCCGGAACACTTTAAGGCCACAGTTTTTATCCGATTTTCACCAAATTTTCACCAATTACTCCTTATATTTTTTATGAATTTTAGGTGTAAAAAATTACCACTTTTTAATTATAATTTTTTTTTTTGTAGGCAGAAATTTCATACTTCTACCCATTACGAGAGGCTCATCAGTAGGCCAAAGAACCCGGAAAATTTTTGGAAAAAAACTTAGAAAATTTCTTGACAAAAAAAATTAGACATTTTTTCAAAAAAAAAAAAACCGAAAATTTAAAAAAAACTCGGAAAATTTAAAAAAAAAAACACAAAAAAACTAGGATTTTTTTTGCAAAAATAAAAACTTTCCCCTTCCTTTTTCTTCCCCTCCTTTAAACTTTCCCTCCCTTCGTTATACTTTCGTTCCTTTATAGGTACTTCACCCTCTGCTATACTTCCCTTCCAATATACTTCCCCCTCCGTTTTACGTCCCCTCTGTCATACTTCCCCCTCCAATATACTTCCCCCTCCCATACTGTTACTTCTCTTTATTTCATGCTTGTTTTTCTCTCGGTGACCTTATACTTGTATTCCCAATTAAAATAAAAGATGGGATTTTTTAGCATGAAATAAACTACAGAGTAAAATGTGGTCCTAAGTAGAGAATTTACAGAGGCCAGGAGCAAAACCAATTACAATTGCATTGATAGAGTCCGGCCGTTTGGAAAGATAAGAAATATTGGCTTCCCCTCGTTTTGCCTCCGCATTTCCCCTCCGGTTCTCCCTTCTTCCCGTCCCTGGGCGAATTCACCCAGCCGCTCGTGATTTACAGTTTTCATTTGCTTAAATAAATACTAGATACGGAGCCTCCTTGTACAAACCAGGTGGAACAAATCGTTATTTTATCATAATGAGTTTTACAACATGATATACCAAACTCGTATTTCACATATTTGATTTATCTGTATTTTTTGTGCCATTTTTTTTGTTTTCTATTTTTAAATCATTTCGTGAAAAAAAGAATTTGTAATTTATGCCAAGAGTCTTTTAAAAAGATGACTCAGCGAAGCGACATCGTAAACTTTAGTCATAATTGCTTATTGGGTAGAAATTCTCATTTTACAGGATAAAACATAAATTTAATTTTTAATTTTTTTGGATGGAAATCACAATAAACACGGGTCTTAGGAGTGACTACAACAAAGAGGTAAAAAGCGATCAGTCAGCCATTGTCCATTTTGACGTTAGTGACCTCTATTTTACAATCGGGAACAATAGAACGTCCCTTTACCATGAGGTCAACATTTTCGAAAAAAAAAAAAATTATTAGAAGGGCCCCAGGGGATGATAAGATAGGAGAGGGGTTAAGGGGAGAAAGCTAATCAGCTTTTGTCCTAGGTGTGGACGGGAACAATTTAGATAAGTCCTCCCTTATCTGGGAGGATAGAAGCCCCGGAGGCAACAATCGCAAACCGCCACCTAACGGACAATAACGTCCGGCTACTCCATTACAATGAGCAATTTCTCTTACCCTCTTTTTTTTAGTTCGTCGAACTCCGATTAATTTCATGGCACGTTAAAAACAAATTGAACTTTCCAAGGTAAAAAATTTTATGCAAAACTATCTAAATTTTATGCCATAAAATGTAAAATAAAATAGTATAAACCTGGCAAACGACGGGATTATTTTTTTCCTCTCGCAATTACTGCTCTTTGGAGGGGGGAGGGGGGGGGGGGGTCGGAAACAAAATACACAAATGTATAGCCTCTTCACTGAAATTACCAAGGAAAATTCGGGGAAAACTAAATCCGGGGGATACAGCTTTTTCTCCACCAGAAACCATAAAAAAAGTACTGGTTTGAAGAGCTTCCAACGAAAACTTCCTTAAAAAGAAGTAACAATATAGGAGGGGAAGTATATAGGAGGGGGCGTACAACGGATGAGGAAGTTTATGGGAGGGGAGATATAACGGAGGAAGTATAAGTGAGGAGAAGTAAACAGAGGGGGAAGTATAACGGAGGGGGAAGTATAAGGTAACGAATGTATAAGGGAGGGAAAGTATAAAGGAAGGGGAAGTATAAAGGAAGGGGAAGTATAAGTAAGGAAAAGTATAAGGGAGGGGAAGTATAACGGATGGGGGTTTGTTTTTCCGAAAAATTTTCCAAGTTGTTTTTTCGAAAAATTTTCCGAGTTCTTTTTTTTTCTAAAATTTTTTATGTACCAAGGTAAAAATAATGGGATTTTCGCCCAAGGGAGGCCCTCTCGAAACGGGTGGACCTATGAAATTTCTCCCTACTAAAATGAAAATTAATGTGGAAAATTGATAATTTTTTTTACTCCAAAAATTGTAAAAAAAATAGAAGGAGTATTTGGTGAGAATTTGGTGAAAATCAGAAAAACGGTTCGGCCGCAGCGCAGTTTTTAAAATTTCAAACGTGCATATCTCTGCCTTTTTTTTGAAATTCAAAAATCGCAGACCGTAATTTCTTGTTCAAGTAGGTAGTCAGGAAGGTTGTGTGAAAATTTGGGGAAAATCGGTTGGAAACTGTGGCCATAAAATGTTCCGGAAAAAATGCTACGGCCGGCCGGCACTACTGACAAAGTTGAGATCGGTAAAGATCAATTCCCCTTACCCTTCCCCAAATACTCGACGTCGAGGGTATCACAATAACACTTCTGTAAGGAAGTTAATTTACCTTCTAATCTACTAAAACGAAATTTCTCTTCTTTCATCCTACGAAAATGCGCAAATCACCTGATTTAGGAGTTCCCTGTAAAAATTAATTAAAATCCTTTTTTTTTTTTTTTTTTTTTTTTTTGCTTTTTTATAAGAATAACATGAATTAGTAATAGTGTAAAAAAACTAAAACAAAAAGTACGTTTCCGTTTTCGTATTTCTGTTGCTTTTCAGCAGGCTTCTATACTTTGACAAAAATGTGATTATACACTAGAAGAAGGAAAGAAACACCCGATAATCTCATGTAAGATGTTTTCCCAAGGAAAACTACACAAAAAAACCAATAAAAATACTGAAATTTTGACAAAACATTGATGAATTTGAATAAACTGTAGCTAAGGTCTTCGAGAAAAAACTGACAAAAAACGACTCAAATCGCGGAAAATCACCGAAATTTTATTTATTAAAAATTTTGCATTTTGATATTTATAATGCTATTTTTCGACGAATTTCATATCTTATTTTTCATATGATTTTTAAGGGTCGAAGCTGCTTCACAAGATTAAAACTTTACCTCTGAGCTGTCCGCTCTAGAGATTTTCTCTTTTACTTTGTGACAAAATGTATTTATAAATTAATTAGGTAATACAATATGAGCCGGTATTATGAGTTTAGTATTTGTTCATATGAAAGCGACTCCTCGAAACCCATTATATTTTGACAAACGCTAATTACTACCATAATAATCGATTAGAAGATTACTGTATTAGACACGAATTCTACATAGAACCCTCAATGTTTAGTCAATTAAGACCCCCAACCCCTTGAGATAACTCCGCAACATTAACATTCATGGATGATTAATTTTTCTCGGGAAAATCGGAGAATAGTTAAATATTTTATGAACTTTTATATTGGAGAGGGAAAGAAAGTTCGATATCTCAATTGAAAGAGTTGGGGAGAGGAGAGAAAAAAAAAATTCTTGAAAGCATCCTTAAGGAAAGAATCGTAGGACGTGATGTGACCGTGTGTGAAAGAGGAAAAGATTGGCGATGGTGGAGAAAAGAGAGGTGAAGGGTCAACGGAAGAGAAACAATAAGGGGTTCGCAAAAATTCCGACAGCCGCCTACCCTCTTTATAGCCTAGAAGAAGGGAAAAAAAGGAGCTAAAGGAGGTTTTATGTAACTCCTTCGGAAAAGAGGGCTCTTTTCATCCCCTTTCCACAGCTTACTTATACCTTTACTAAAAACCTTCATATTATTTTGAATCTTTATTTAAAAATTGCCAACTTTTACGTTCTTTTGAAGCAGAAAAATTGTATGAAAATAAAACAACGAGGAAACTCCACTTACTTTTGTATGAGTTGTATAACTGGATACTAACTTTTTCTCCCAGGGATCTCCGAGTCCTTTCATTTCCTTTTTATCAACTGAAGGGGTGAAAAAGACAAATAAGAAATTTACTTTTATTCAGCTTATTTCAAAGACCTTGTACGAATAAATTGATTTTACTCCCAATCGAAAAGGGTATACTTTGCCCCTCATAACCTCCCAGCGGTGCGTGATTGTATTTATAAAAAAAGTTTGTTTGAACCTTTTAAAAATTTTCTGCTTCGACTAATTTCACATCAAAATGCTTTTAAGTCGATGTTGCAATTTTATTTGTTCAAATTTTTAATTTTAACCAGTTAGTTTAAACAATGTTTTTGACTCATACCCTCTGGACCCCAAAACAACTCATGGCATAAACTTCAAAATCGATGAGTAGATAGATAAGAAGAATTCACAGCAGATTGCGATCAGCTGGGTGCAATAGACACGGTCATAATCTATCAAGTTTGAAAAAGTTTTCAACAGGACGTAATTGTTAAGATCTTTTAACTTCCTTAAAGAAGTTATTGTGATACCCTCCACGTCGGGTTTTTGGGGAAGGGTCTTCCAGACCCCGTAGGGTTAATTCGAATATGGATCTATACCGATCTCAACATTGTCTGTGGTGCCTGCCGTCCGTAGCATTTTTTTTCGAAACACTTTACGGCCACAGTTTTCAACCGATTTTAACCAAATTTTCACCAAATACATACTCCTTGTATTTTTTACGAATTTTTGGTGAAAAAAAATTGCAACTTTTTTATTATTATTTTTTTTTTTTTAGTAGGGAGAAATTCCATACTTCTACTCATTACGAGAGGCACATCCCTAGGCCAAAGAGCCCAATATTTCTACCTTGACACTTAAAACAATGTTCGAAAAAAACAAAAAAAAAAAAAAAAAAAAAAAGAACTTAGAAAATTTTTCAGAAAAATAAGCGCAAATTTAAAAAAGAAAACCCGGAAAACTTTTCGAAAAAAAGTCGGAAAATTGAAAAAAAGAAAGCAAAAACTTAAAAAATTACAAAGAAAAAACATTAAAAAATTTTCGGAAAAAAAGAAGAAAAGAAACTCCCCCCCCCCCCTTACACTTCCTTTCACTATACTATAAGAATATTTAATTTTGGGGGCTGACATTATATTTTTTATCTTAATTATTTAAATAATTATATATTAATAACTTTAATTTTGTTAGTTATTGCTGCTTTTACTAAAAGAGATCAGATTCACCCTCCTTTATACATTCCCTCCCTTATACATCCGCTTCGTTATACATTCGTTCCCTTATACTTCCCCCTCTGTTATACTTCCCCTGACTTATACTTCCCCTCCGTTGTACGTACCCTCCGTTATACTTCCCCCTCCTATATTGTTACTTCTCTTTAAGAAAGTTTTCGTTGGAAGCTCTTCAAACCAGTACTTATATTTTACTTTTCTTATTTTTGTGTTTTTTACATCAAATGCAACCTGAGACTATTTTTGATAGCTAGAACCAATATAAAAGAGTTCAATCTTTGAAATAAAGTAGTTTTTAAAAAGGCAATAAGATAAATTGATGATTTTTTAGGGGTGACGGAATCCCATTTTTAACTTTTTAGCGTTCGGAGGGCGTTCGCACAAAGAGAAAACGATTTCTGAAGGTGGCGGGAAACGTGAAAGAGTTTAGTTTCTGATAATTCCCTTATCAGTGGAGAAGCGAGCCCTTCTCTTCCTTTCCTTATCGAAAGGAATGATAAAGGAAGCAATTGTTGCACCATCCAACCCTCCTTGGTATCTCTCTAATGTACACCACTTGAAATAGCGTTAATGTAACTTTGAATGTTTAAGGGACAATTGTCTTTCCACCCTTTCGATTTTAGATAAAAGATGTTTTTTTAAATAAATTTATCGTGTGATAATTTTGTCTTTTGGTAATCCAATCCGAAACACGTGTCCTTTTCTTAGAAGAGGCTTTGTGGGAATGTACTCCAACTTACCTTGTTACCTTGAATCCAAGCGAAGTGGGAAGGGGGTCCCATTAAATGGGAAGACTAGCCTTTCCACCCCTTAGGAACAGCCACCCCTTTCTAATCCAATTAAGAATAGACCTCCCAACGTCCCTCTTCTTCGGATGTTAATTACATTTGTAGCCTAGCACAAAAGCTGCATCTGCTCTCTTTTATTCCAAGGTTTCTTCTCTAAAAGTCTTTCAAACTAAAAGTTTTTTTTAAAAAAAGGCGCTTTTTCGATTTGAAAAAACCGAAATCCGGGGGAAACAAATGTGACACAGCGTGAGACAGCTAATGCAGACTTGACCCTAAGAAAGTGGAATGAATAAGGTATGAGAAGGAATATAAAGTATGACATTAGACTTCTCCACCGGCATAATTCATATTCAGTATAATACGCTGCATTAATAATACATATAACATTTGGATCTGGGCTAAATAGGACCGAGCCCAAGAATCGGTTTATAATATCTGAATTTCAAAGATTGTGTAAACCAATATTTTATTTAAAGAAGAAAAAAAAGGGGAAGAAGTCAGGGGAAGCGGGTTAGGCAATAAACAACAAGCGGAGTTTGTCGGCCTCGGGCAGTGCATGTTTTATTCAACCCGCCTACTTTCTTATTTTATTTTCACCCGGGTTCCCTCGATCGCCGCCCCTCATTAGCCACCCCGGAGGTTCTCCCGGGGACGTCAATTGTATTAAGTTACCCCCGCCCCCGAACCGTCCGTGTCGATGGGTCGCATCGTCGCCTTTCGGTCCTTTTAATGCGAACTTCAAGTCTTTCCGGAAAGTGGAGAGACAATCAGTCTTCTATGGGAATAATTCAATTTTCATTTTAATCACTCCTACACCTCCCCCTACATTCAAGAAAAAAATTTTCAGCTCAACTTATTTTCTTCGTACCGCCAAGCGGCAAGACTAATATCGCCATCAAAAACACCCCGCATCGCAAAAACCCTTCTACAATAGCCAGAAAAAAGTTATGATATCAACTTCAACGCCACTGCTCCCGTTTTAAAAGCTCCCCTTGGTGGCGTAGTGGAATGCTTGTTTACAGGTGTGTAATATATTAATCAGTGACTACTGATATGTTACCAATTACTCTGAAATCCTTAAAATTTCGGAAAAGAGGCTTGTCTACCGGCTATTCGTTGGGCTTCCTCCCTCAGCATTGTAAATATTCCCAAAAAACAGTGTTATCCCTGATAAAAATCATTTCGGGACGCCGCCAAGGGGAGCTTTGAAAACGGGAGCAGTGTCGTTGAAGTTGATATCATATCTTTTGCAGGCTGCCAGGCGGCAAGACCTGTATCGCTATTAAAAACACCCTGCCTCGCAAAAACCCCATCTACAACAGCCCGAAAAAGTTATGATATCAACATCAACGCCACAGCTCCCGTTTTCAAAGCTCCCCTTGGTGGCGTCGTTGAATGCTTGCTTAAAGGTGTGTAATATATTAATATATTAATCAGTGATTACTGATATGTTAACGATTACTCTGAAATCCTTAAAATTTCTGAAAAGAGGCTTGTCTACAGGCTCTTCGTAGGGCTACCCCCCTCAGTATTGTAAATATTCCTAAAAACAGTGTTGTCCATCTTAAAAAGCATTTCGGGACGCCGCCAAGGGGAGCTTTGAAAACGGGAGCGGTGGCGTTGAAGATTATATCATAACTTTTGCAGGCTGCCAGGCGGCAAGACTTATATCGCTATTAAAAACCCCCCGCCTAGCAAAAACCCTTCTACAACAGCCAGAAAAAAAGTTATGATATCAACTTCAACGCCACTGCTCCCGTTTTCAAAGCTCCCCTTGGCGGCGTCGCGGAATGCTTGTGTACAGGTGTGTAATATATTATTAATATATTAATCAGTGATTACTGATATGTTACCGATTACTCTGAAATCCTTAAAATTTCTGAAAAGAGGCTTGTCTACGGTCTCTTCGTAGGGCTACCTCCCTCAGTATTGTAAATATTCCTAAAAACAGTGATATCCCTGAATAAAAGCATTTCGGGACGCCGCCAAGGGGAACTTTGAAAACGGGAGCAGTGGCGTTGAAGTTGATATCATAACTTTATCTGGCTGCTGTAGAAGGGTAATTTGGCGAGGCGGGGTGTTTTTTACACGGAGTGTTTTTGATAGCGATATCACATCTTTTTGCAGTTTAAATTAACTATTGGAAAGACTTTTAAAGGTCATATCAGGCGCTCCGGGTACGAAAGGCGAACTCAACATCGGACAAATTTTTTTTTTCATTTTCAGATTCCTAGACATCTTGGTGAATACACCCATATAATTTTTATGTTGAGTTCGCACATTTTTCCCCTTTAAATACGTAAAAACCGATATGCGGCAAAGCTATAACTGCGATATCCGAGCGGGTACGAAAGGCGAACTCCACATCCTAGTCTACAACCCCCACTCCTTTTCCCATTCCAGGGCATGACTTTTCTGTTGAGTTCGCCCGTAACATAAAACTGTAAAAAGCGAATATCTCTAATCTACGTTTTGTTGAGTTCGCCCTTCGTACCCGGAGCGCCTCATATATTTAGACACATTGAAATTGAAGTGCGAAATTTCAAGTTAAGTCCACCAGGCTAGGGACCCTTTGGAGCGGCCAAACGTAACCTAAAATTTCAGTTTTTTGTTCCTAACTTTTTTATGTTGAGATAATTGGATAAATTTTTTTTAAAAAGCACTGCCTAATATTGAAAGGAAGCTCTTTGCAAAATTTCAAGTCAATCGGTGCACTAAGAGAGGCTGTAGCCCTGGCTAACTGAACTGGAAGAAGAAGAAGACCACGCCAAAGGCGAAAAAACGGATTTTCAGAGTTGTATGTCTCGACACTCTGTGCACCGATCGACTTGAAATTTTCAGCATTTACTCATATTGAATCATTAATCATATTGAAAATTTGAAGTCGTTCGGTATACAGGGTGCTGAGATACCCAAAAAACGCAAATCGTGACGTGAAGTAAACATACACTTGGTACCGTTGGAACTTTTGGCTCTTTCAGTCTTCGAACTTTCGGCCCTTTCATTTGCTTGGCGGGGCGGAACGAAATCTTAAAGTTTTCAAGTTTAATTAAAAAAATGAGTACTTCTAGGTTGATGACTAAAAAAACTAATATTGTTAAAATTTTTCTTCTAACGTCCGCAGAAGGGATAATGGCATTTACTACTCGGAGAAAAAGGTTTCCGTGAGTAATCCACGTAAAAAGTAATGACACTAACAACTACCTCGGGAATGGGAAGGCGCCCCCTGCATTTACGAACCTCAGCAATCTTTTTAGATCCTGCAATAAAAAATTACCTTTAAAAAAAAATTATTATTTATCACGAAAATATAATAGGGAAGTTTAAGATAAAAATGTCAAAAAGGTAATTTCTATGATTTAAATATCTTGTGAAGAGTAAAAATGGGATAAACTTATCGATTTTGGTCTTATAAAAGAGCCTTTTATGATGTCATATCTGAATATTTCAAACGGAAAGAGGATCTTAAAATTTTTCTCAACGTTCGCGTTCCCTTTCATCTTCTAATAAGATTATCCGCGGCGGGTGAAAAACTCTTTTGACTAGAATATTCTTCGAGGGTTCATCACGATGGGATAACTTGAGACACAATTGACTCGAGGATTTTTCTCGAATAACACAATTAAACGTGGTTTATCCTCCTCAATCCATAATCATTTTTTTAATAGTTAAAACTGACTAAATTATAAAAATTCCGTGTTTTAAAAAAAATATGAAAGGCTACTTTAAAATTTTTCAAAAATGTTAATTCCGGTACCGGGAATCGAGCCCGAGCCTCCTGGGTGAAAGCCAGGTATCCTAGCCACTAGACCATACCGGAGATGCTTAGATTAACCCACTGACTGCATAATGCCAAACTATTTTATTCTATAATTAAATTTACAAATCGCGTAACCACCCTATTTTATCAACCTCAGAATTAAAAGTTTTGAAAATTCAAAAGTGGGGAATTGGCACCCCTGCTCAAATATCCCCGTTTTCTTTTATTTTCTGGTCTAGAAAGATCCGAGTTTAAGTATTTTAACAGGTTTTAAGTCACTTTCCTCTGTTTTCTGTTTTGAGTTTTTTTTTTAAATAATTGAGGCACTCCGGGTACGAAGGGCGAACTCAACATCGGACAATTTTTTTTTTCATTTTCAGATTCTAGACCTTTTGATGAATACACCCATATAATTTTTATATTGAGTTTGCCCTTTTTTCCCCTTTAAAATACGTAAAAACCGATATGCGGCAAAGCTCTAACTGCGGTATCCGAGCGGGTACGAAGGGCGAACTCCACATCCTAGTCCACAACCCCCACTCCTTTTCCCATTCCAAGGCATGACTTTTCTGTTGAGTTCGCCCGTAACATAAAACTTTAAAATGGGAATATCTCGAAACTACGTTTTGTTGAGTTCGCCCTTCGTTCCCGGAGCGCCTCAATTTTAAACATCCCCATAATTCTGAAAAAAGCTCTTTATCTCTGATTTAGACAATTTTCTTAAGTCAAAAGGCCACCGAGGACTTGATATAAATGGGAAGCAGGAAAGCATATGACGTAGAAGTACTGTAATCTTTGGTGACTCTATAATCGACGTCCAGAAAATGCTTAAATCACTTGAAGACTACTGCAGAGTCAAAAAAGTACAGGTTAATGCAGGAAAAACGAAAATTATGATCTTCAGAAAAGGAGGACAGCTGAAAAACGCCCTGAATTTCGTCTATATGTACAACTTTGACATTGTCAGCAAAAATTATCCAGGATTCACTCTCACCCCATCTGTGCTTGGCTGCGAACATGCAAAAACGGCCCTACGACAGCCAAGCAGCGTTAGCAAACGTCTTATCGCCGAAGAAGAAATTTAAGATGGATAAACGAGAAATATGGATCCGACTCTACAATTCCATTTTCTCTGCAACAGCCTACTACTTGCGCGTGCATTGGGGCCTGATAAACCAAACTTTCTTAGAAAGTTTACAGGTACAGTTTTTTAAATTCAACCGGGACGTTGAATTTAAACAATGCCATCGATGAAAAACTTGTAAAAGTCGAAAAAGAAGGCTAGAAGTTGAACATAAAAAAATCTGCATTTCGACATATAAAATCTGTAGTAAGTTAGTTTAATCTGTAGTTACCATAATGCGTTTCGGCATAATGCAATTGAACATAAAGCTCTCAAAAGTTCAAAATTGAGATTAATTTAATTTCAAAAGTTCAAATGGCTTTCTCACTAAGAAAAGAACTAAACTCGAGAGTTTAAAAATAATTTATTTCTAGAATAATTTAAACATCCCGACTTCTGAAAAAAAAAATAAATAAATAAAAATAAAAATAGGTATACTTATTATAAGCTCATTTTTACTAAAAATAAATTATTTTATGGAATTTGAAATATGTAAAATTTAAATTTAAAAAAAAATTACAACTTCACAAGCAAGTAAAATTACGTACTTGTGAAGTTATTTCGATAAAAAAATTTATTCCGGTACCGGGAATCGAACCCGAGCCTCCTGGGTGAGAGCCAGGTATCCTAGCCACTAGACCATACCGGAGATGTTGAATCAGCGGGTAAAACCGTTATACAAAGCGATCTATTGCTTTATTAAAATTAATGTCTAAAGGTATTAAAAATTAAAAAACAACATCTAATGATTTTATTAAAAAACCCTCCTTTTAACAAATAAAATGGAAATTTTTATTAAAAGAATTTTATTCTGTTTATACAGTACCGGGAATTCTTAGGTGTTCTGCTGGTTTCACGTTTGTAGCAAAAGGAATATGTAGTTTTATGGCATACAATTTTTTTAAATTATTTTAGATATGTCATCTATAAAAATGTAAATAGAATAAGGAGCACGTGTATAAAGAAAGAATTGAAATAAAATAAAGAACTTTATATGTTTTAACCTTTTACGATTCAAAAAAAGAAAATGTGAATAAAATTGAAATAATAAAAAATATTAAATTGGACTATAAAACAATGGGTCAATATGAAAGTAGGGTATTGATTTTCCCATTCGGGTAAAGGGACGGGTAAAGAGGGAGGGTGATCGGGGTTTAGTTTAGGTTTGAAAAAAGGGAGGAGAGTCAAAAGGGGTGATAACAAGGTTTTTCCTATGATAAGAAGTACCGAAACCTACCGACACGTGTTATTCAAAACAACAATGGCGGACCTTACCTCCGTGGGGAAGAGTCGGGTGGAAAATCCTGAACGTCCGAGGTATCCTTGACAACACGAATAAAAACACACGGGGAATAAGGCACTCGTTTACGATTTCGTCCAACTCGTTTATTTTAAAGATCACCGTATTTGAAAAGGGTTTTTTTACCCCCTACTGTATAATATTTATATTGGATGACACAATGTAAACAGTCGGTTTCGTATTTGGGAAGGATCGGGAACTTTCGGAGTTTCCCGGTTTCTGCCCTGCGCCCTTTCGCTTCCCTTTTTCCCTTTTAAACCAAGTACATTGACTTCTCCGTTTACACAAACGAATGTTAATACAATCAAATTAATTTTAAGACTATCTTTTTCACATCATCATTTGCCAAAAAACAGCGATGCCAATAAAATAAAAGATTTCTTCCATTAATTGTTGACTTCAAAAAAACAAGGTGCCAACAACAATAATATTTTTCAAAGCACCGTTAAAAATTACTTTCATAGATTTTCGTTTTTTTCTAAAGCAGAGAAACCTTAATTTTTGCTTAAAACCAGGTGTTTCGACTGCCACTAAATTTTGAGAGCCCCTTTTGTTTTTTATAAATAATTGGACGTTTTTTATAGATTTTGTTTTAGAGACCCCCTTGATACTTTTGGAAGGTTTTTCTCAGTTTTTGAATGAAAAATCACTTTTTGCCTGGTTTTTTGATGTTTTTCTCTATTTTTCCGACGAGAAACCATGTGTTATACAATTCCATGATTTAGCTTCCTTAAAGAAGTTATTGTGATTCCCTCCACGTCAGGTTTTTGGGGAGGGGTCTTCCAGACCCGTAGGATAAATTCGATTAAGGATCTACACCGATCTCAACTTTGTCTGTGGTTCCGGCCGGCCGTAGCATTTTTTCTCGGAATACTTTACGGCCACAGTTTTCAACCGATTTTCACCAAATTTTTACACAATTTCTTCAGCCGGTGAAGAAGAATGTAACTAGGAAGATTTTTGAATTTCGAAAAAATGGCGGATGTCTGTTTGAAATTTTAAAAAATTCGCTGCGGCCGAACCGTTGGTACAATTTTCACCAAATTTTCACCAATTACTTACTTCAGAAAAAAATTGCCACTTTTAAATTATTTTTTTTTCAGTAGGGAAAAATTTCATGCTTGTACCCATTAAGAGAGGCACGTCCGTAGGCCAAAGATCCCATTATTTCTACCTAGACTCTTAGAAAATTTGTCGAAAAAAAAAACGCAAATTTAAAAAAGAAAACTCGGAAAATTTAAAAAAAACCCGAAAAATTTTTTGAACAAAAATAAACTCGGAAAATGAAAAATAAACTTGGAAAATAAAAAAAAAATCGGAAAATTTTTCAAAAAAAATTATAAAATTTCTTGAAAAAACTTAGAAAAAGGTTAGAATTGGTAAAACTTGTTATGAGTGAATTTTCAGGTCTTTTCGAGTTATTTATGGACAGAAATCCCTCTTTTTACATTATTTTAAGGTTTTTTTTTTTCTAGATTTTTCTTCAGAAGATTTTCACCAAATTTTAACTCGTTTTCCTAGTTTTCTTCTTATTTATTATTGCCCAGAAAACCTTTTAAAAAAACTTAATTTTGGGAGGTTTTTTGGGTTTCATAAGAAGAAGCTGTGATTAACCCAACTTTTCCTGGATTTTTATTTATTCATAGGATATCTTTTCAAGGGTTAGAAACGCATTTTTCACGTATTTTTGTTCGAAAAAATTATTGTATGGGGTGCTGCTTTCCTCGTTTCTTCACAATAAAAACTCTTCTTTTTTTAGGAAGCTGCGCTCGAGGAGCTCCATTCTTAATAGTGTTATTCTTTCCCAAGCCTTTAGAAGATTTTTTTAATAATAAGCATACACTTAAACTCGTTTTAACAGCCCCTCTTTTTCACATGAGAGTGAGAGAGGGACGAAAAAAATCAATCTTATTTCCCTTTAAGCCAAAAGCAATAAGAACAGTCGTTTGAACGCTCTTCTCCCGAAAAGGGGGGTGACAGAGCCAATTTTCCCGTACACTAAGATTGATCCTATTCTTGATAGAAGGCAAATGAAGTCAACATTGTCCACTAACGACTTACGTTAACGGAAATTCCCTAACCGAGATAAACCCCCATCTCATCTATTTCCAGGTCTCAATCGAAACCAGACATTATTCCACTCTTTACAAACATTTGATTAAATTTTTTTTCTCTCTTCCCTCTTTGCATCGAATTTCGAAAAACTAATCACAAAAATTCTCAGAACCAGATAAACTTCTACAATATTTTAAATATCAGATTTATACTACTGTGATGAAGGGTTTCGACTTAAAAAGCCTCTTTGATTAATATTCACTTTTTTCTGTAACTATATCCTTTAAGTGACTTCATAGACAAAGCGGGAAGCCAGAAATAACACAGCCGCCACAGTTCCCCAATAGGTTGAGCCACTAGGCATTGTTAATTTATATTGGACAATATTTTTGCCAATAGGAAATTCTTTTTTACAAACGATAGAACGGTAAATAAAAGTTTGAAATCAATAAGAATAATATAGGATGGTAGAGGAAAAAAAAAAACTTTGAACGAATACTATGGAAATTTAAAACGTCACCTATCGCAAAATCTTCGATAAAGTTACCAGCTGAAAACTTTGCTCTGACTTCTTTTTTTTTCGTTCTCTTTAGCATGTAAGCCTTCAAAGTACTTGCGAATAGATAAAGTTCCTCTTTCCCCCCTGTCTTTTCCTTAGCGTACCTTTTCTTACGATCAATCTTAAGAATTGATGCGAGAAAAGAAAAAAACGGATTTTTTTTTCTTTCAAAAGGCCTGACGTCCAACTTTTTACAATTGAAAAAAGTCTTTTTAAAGAAGTTTTTTGTTAAAAAGAAATCCATCAATTTTTGTCCTTTTATTTTACCGGATCTGTAAATAAGTTGATTTACTTGGACTCGTCTTGCATTCAGGGAAGAGCTCGCAATTACGAATCCGCTCCTGAGGTAACTCGAGTGCTGACTTGAACAAAAGGAAACGTGTCCCATTCGAGAATTACATTACAGTTTCTAGTCTACAACGGCCTAACTGGGAATAGAAACTCTTTTTCCTCTCTATAAGGATTTCAATGTCTTTCAACATCTTTCCTTCAAAATTCACTTTTTTTTTCGCAAAAAAAGAGTTAAAATATTGCTTTTGCTTGAAAAGTAAATTCAAAGCTTTTAACGAATCTGTGTTTTTCCTCCCTCTTTTTCGACCGCTTCTAATTCCGGGCTTTCTCTTCTTTATATCCAGTTTAATTGTTAGGGATTAGAACTGGCGCAGTAGAATGTGCCATGGGAAGATAAATTCTGTTATTTAGATCCCTCCTCTTTAATATCGAGTTCTTTCTCTTTAGTTAGAAAACAAGAAAGGAATTTTAATAGTGCCGAACTGCATTAAAAGGAAAGAAATAAAAACTTCTTAAGCAATAATATTTTTATGGGTAACAAATTTTTGCCGGTGCTCCTTATACATTTTTGGATTCTAGAAACCTCATTTTTTTATATCCATTTGAGGCGATCCGGGTACGAAGGGCGAACTCGACAAATTTTTTTAACTTCCTTAAAGAAGTTATTGTGATACCCTCGACGTCGGGTTTTTGGGGAAGGGTCCTCCAGTTTTTTTTCATTTTCAGATTCTAGACCTCTTGGTGAACACACCCATATAATTTTTATGTTGAGTTCGCCATTTTTTCCCCTTTAAATACGTAAAAACCGAAACTTTAAAATGCGAATATCTCGAAACTACGTTTTGTCGAGTTCGCCCTTCGTACCCGGAGCGCCTCATTTTTTCTTGCGTTTTATCCGGTTTTACGGTGTCTTTGGGCGTATTCATTGGTTTTTGAGACACCCAGGATTTGATTGTTGTAAGTTTTGGTGGCAGCAGTCGCTGAAGATTCTGTAACCTTAAATCAAGTTTACTAGAAAATTGCGAGTTTGAAGAAAATATAGGAAAACAAGCAATAAAAAATCACTCACAAGTTTCATAAGAGAAAAAAAAATACAATTTGAGTTCTGACTTCAGAAAAGTGGCAGGAGTTTGGAAGATTGAAGCGGAAGTGATGTTTGTCTCTTGGAAACAATAAAGGCCTTTTCTTCTTGTTAAAGCTGTTAGAGAGAAACTTGAGGGTATTGTACGGAAGGGGGTGGGGATCCCGGTGATTTACGAGGTGTCATCATCATCATCATCGCTGCCGTCATCTCACGGTCGTCAACTAAAGCTAGGAGGAAGGTGATAACAGCGAGTATGTGTGTCTGAGGGTGGCTGTCAGGTAGTCGGGTGGGGGGGGGGGGTTCCCGGAGTACTTTTTCTCACTCTCCCCTTTTCTTCATACCTTCCAAAAGTGACTTTTCAAACTGCATAATTTTTCCCCGCCAAGGGATTGCCTCCCAGACGGGAGTTGAATGTTAAAGAACCACCAGTTAGAAGGGAGATATTCCACATGTATAAATATACCCACTCCTTTTTTTAAAAGAAAATATACCTTTCACGCTACCTCTCTATACAAAAAATTCACTTTTATATTCATCATAGGTTACACAACTAAAAAGCCAGCTTCTCAGAAAGCACAAAGAAGATCTCTTGATTTTCGGTCAAAAGACAAAGGAATACGCCTGAAAATCAAGTTTCGCTGCGTAAAAACCTAGAAAACCACCCAAAAATGATGATTTCACTGTGGAGAAATGACCTAAATACTGAAAAATACTCAAACATCGGTAACAGGCTGTACAATTTGGTCGCAAAACGATGAAAATACTGTTAAAAGTGATTTTGATTATATTTTCCGGGCTTGGGAGTTTTGGGACCATTTAGTTGCGTAGGAGGGTTCCATGTCCTAAAAGGCCAGATCTTAGGGTATGCCTTTGCGTGGGGAAGGGCTTGAAGCAAGGGAGTCGGACCACTGGAAAAAATGACATGGCAAATCATTTTTTGAATTCTTAGCAGTCATTTCGCTGAAATAAGTTTACAAAACTAACCAGTAACCACCCTCGGCCTCGTGTAGGAAGGTAACGTTAGGTTATAAACAACCTGATGACGTCACCGAGGCGACATGGGAGGTTGACTGGTTTTTGCACAGTTCCCTTCCCAAAACGCGGGGCCAGTCGCCGTCCGTTTTTCCTCCTCTGCGAAGGCCGAATGCCAGGTAAGCATCCTTGATCATGGGTTAGAGAAATAGTTTTTAAGCACAATGTTATAAAAGGCCCACTTTCAAAGGTGTCAAAAATAGTAAAAGTAAAATAAACTACATAATATAAAATATCAATAGTAATTAACCAATAATGGAGGAAGAAATGACTGTGATAACGGGTATCTCACGATACGTTTCGGCTTAAAAAGCCTCGTCAGGTGAGCTATTCCCTCTATCAGCTATTCCCTTTTTCACATGTAATGTAATGCCAGCAAATCTGTCATAAAAATTAAAAACCAATAATGAGGTGGTGAGTGGCTCTATCTCTTGGAGAACGGTTGTGGCGGAGAGCTTTGGGGAAACGGTTTGTTTCCGGCTTCCCGCTGTATCCACTGAATCTCTCGGTGATAGGTTCACAGTGAAAAGATAGAAATGATTGTGATAGAGGGAATAGCTCACCTGATGATTCTTTTTAAGCCGAAACGCGTCGTGAGATACCCGTTATCACAGTCATTTCTTCCTCTATTATTGGATAATTGTTTGATAGTGAAATTAACCCCTTTGTGGAATACACACGCAATAAAATTAAAATGTAAATATCAATAGTCTGAAAGATTTAATCGAATGTCATAGTTCATTTAACATGCTTCCAATCATCCCCATAACTGTATTATAACTCGCAGTAAATTATATTCACCAACCATAATATGTAACAAATCAATCACGAAATAAACCTAATCGCTCAAAAGTAAAAATCTTTCTCTCACTTTTTTTTTTTTTTTTCGTCACAGCCAAAGGTAGAAAAAAATGAGTCTTTTGTCTGAAAAATTCAAGAAAACGACCGAAATCTGGTGAACAGATCTTTCGTTGGCCGTAATTTCGAGGAAAAAAGCTTGAAAATGAGGAGGCTCTTGACTGTCTTAAGGAAAGAAAATTTTTTTTGTCTGTATTTTAGAAGCTATGGAGTTGAAAAGCCCTTTTAAGATTAAAGGAATTATAAAGAAGTAAAATGTATCAAATTGGAACGTCCAGGGCTGAAGGGAGTGTTGTGAATTGAATGAAGGAGGGCCCACCCGCGGGGTAAAAAGGGGTTTTACGATACCGGAGTTGTAAGACAGTTGAAAACTACATAACAAAACCGTAAAAAAGGTTTTTATTGTTCTCCGGCACCCCTAAATGACACCCTCTCGATTCCAGTCTCTCACACTCCCCTCTTCCAAAGCCCTCCAATTCGCATAGCGGTGCATTAATCATCTCCCCATCATTTTTAATTGAGTGTCACCTTACTCGGGCGACTAATGGGCCCGAAAGCGTTTTTCATCTCTCCCTTCGTCGTTAACCAATTTTAATAACACTAAACGACCGAAGCGGTTTGTTGTAGAAGGCGTTGCCCCTTTTTAATTGATGACCTAAGATGTTCCCCATACATATTCATTGCTCATTATGTTTTATCCATGCAAAAACTAGAATTTTATTAAATAGTTTTTTAAATAATCCAGATTTTATATTATTCTAAATCGATTTATAAGATACAAAATGATCTTTCTGTATTGGAAGCGACTCTAATCTTCTTAGCCATTATAAAAAGATCTTCCTTCGATCTCAATTGACGTATTCGTACTCTTTTTACAATCCCCGTGGGAAACCCGCTTTATTCCGTTTGGCACACTAAGCCCAAAGTAGAAAACTTGTAATACTTTTTCTTGTTTTACAAATCGTTTAATCCTTGTGGGAGTGACAGCTGTCCATTAATTGGTCAAGCGTCAGCATAATCAACAAGGAAGTGAATTTTTAAATTTTATAAAAATTAAAAAGAGAATATTGATTGTAATTTGCAAAGCACTTAGTTAATGAGAGTCCTTTGGGCTAAGACTCTGACAAATATTAAGCTCGTATTAAAAGTTAATTCGCTCCTCATTCCGTTTCCAGCACGTCTTAAAACTCCCCTAGAGCGGGTAAGTCTTTGCGGAAGGAGTTTTCCCCTCCTTTTGACTTTAGGGGTGAGAGGGAAGAGCCTTACTTACCTCTTAATTAAGACGCTGGAGCTAGTTTAAGTTTCGTACTTGTACAAGTTGTTCCCCAGGCTCCGAGACCGCTTGGTGAACAACGTAACTGTTTGCTCTCGCACGAAAAATGTAAAATGAAGCGACCCCCTCCTTCTTACCCTTCGTCCTTAAGCCCTTTCTCAGAGGCCTACGGAACTTGGACAAGCGAAACTCGAGAAGTTTTGATTGTGTCGAACAATATTGTACTTGTACAATTACATTTTCAGGACAAGACATCCTTCCCGATGTAATTAATGGCGTCTAAGAAATTGGATTCCTTTGATAAATTCTTAAGACTCCTTCTGATTTACAAGCACCTAATTTATTTTTAAATTAATATATAAATTACTCTTTCTCAAAAGGAAATTATTGCAATTCCTTCAGTAGATAATCTGATTGGCGTCCGGATCACAGAAAAACAAACTTTCGGTGGATTTCAATTTTTCGGGGAAGACGCCGGATTCTCTGCGCTACTGGGGCAGCACTTTTCCTCTCTTTGCCCCTCACTTCTCCCCGTCCGCTCCCAGCGCCCAGCAAAGCACAGAAAGCGACGAGTGATGCGATCATCACGTAGTTCATTTCTTCCCCAACAGATTGCCAGTTTTTGCTAGCGCCACGGGAAAAAGGTATTACATTTTTTAGAGGCTTCCCGCTGGCGCTGGGCAACTAAAGTCGACTGCGGTCTCCAAACGAGAAGCGCGAATGGCAACTATAGTCGCCTGCGGTATTGAAAGGGTTAAACAATGGCCACCGGAGCAGGGAAAACATAGGGAACACCTACAAAATGCAGAGGATATTGGCAAGCTTTTAAGGATTTAAATTACACGAACCTCCATCTCTAAATTTGCTGAACATTCCACAAGTAGCTGCATGCTAAGCCGTGAGGTATTCCTGCAAAACAAATGGCGAGGACTATACCTCAGGATCGATACCAAGGGTGATTTTGATCCTTAAGGACCTAAGACCTGTGGGCGAACTCAACATCGGACAAATTTTTTTTTTTTCATTTTCAGATTCTAGACCTCTTGGTGAATACACCCATATAATTTTTATGTTGAGTTCGCCCTTTTTTCCTTTTTCAAATACGTAAAAACCGATATGCGGCAAAGCTCTAACTGCGATATCCGAGCGGGTACGAAGGGCGAACTCCACATCCTAGTCCACAACCCCCACTCCTTTTCCCATACCAGGGCATGACTTTTCTGTTGAGTTCGCCCCTAACATAATACTTGCGAATATCTCGAAACTACGTTTGTTGAGTTCGCCCTTCGTACCCGGAGCGCTCATATGTTTTGTGGTTCCCACACAGCCCTTAAGGCTTCTAAGGATCATGGAAGGAACTTATAAAAACTAAGAAAGAGATTAATTTACTTTAAAATAAATAATTCATGTCAAAAGTATCATTAATCAGCTTTTTTTTTTAATCCCATTCTTTTTTATATCGAAGAAGGCTTATTTGATTTGAACAGTTACAGAGATAGAGTAGAACGGTCATGTAAGGTCGGGGTCGCGACCATCATCTGGGGTTTTTCTTCGTAATGAAACCGGTCCCTAATTCAATCTCGTGATGGACTCGAGTTGCGGTAGACGGGGTCGAACGGGTGGGCGGAAAGGCGAAGGGTTCGAGGGTAGTCATCCTCCGCATGTACACAATACCAAGAAAACCCCTTTAACTTCCTTTCCATTAGTCTAATATAGATCATACGT
>JACGAQ010001858.1:0-50472 GCA_014119065.1 Orius insidiosus | reverse complement strand
TTTAGGGGGTAACGCATTAGCTCCGAACGCACCAGTTCAGCACTTCCACCCCCGCGGACGTCCCCCTTTGTAGTTTGTGAAGTTACCCTGGGAAGGGAATCCCAGGGGATTTTAACTCACTTAAAGCTTTCGAATTGTCGCACTTTCAGCGTTAAATTTTTTTTATACGATCGATCGTCCCATATGAGGCCAACCCACTTTTTTAAAACAAAAACAAATTTTTAAACATAAAAACCCCTTGAGAATTTACAAGTTGTGCCTTAAAAAGGTTAATTTAAATTCATCGCCTAAAGGTGAAAATTTAAAGGCCTTCTGGGTTCCTGCGAAAGCGAGAGTTTGTTAAGAAAAGAGTCTTTTGGGAGTTGTAAGAGCATTCAAAATTATTTTAGAAATTTTTGAGTTGTGGTAACTATTAACATAAGAAACAATAGGCAGGGGGCAATAGATTTTTATTTTTTTCGGTTGGATTTGGTGTTTATGGCTTCATGAGTCATCTTATAGCATTCGATTTCTTTACTCCACCACCCTTGTTTTGTCGTCCCACAGAATCGCCCCCAAAATATAAGCCAACGTTCGGTACCTGAGCATATGGGACGCACAGACGGGTGCCTTTTTATCCCGTCCTCCCCTCGGCGTATCCGTGGTGATTAGCCACCCCTACGACCGCCGGGGGGTGGCATTGTTGCTTTTTATTTCCCGCCCCGTTCCGTCACTATTAAATACACGTTAGACTGACAGGTTCTGTCTCTCTAATGAAAATCTAACGTTAAAGTCTGAATTCCATCTCGACTTTGGATTAAATCTCGTTAGTAGAACAACCCATGCGATCCTATCATGTTAAAATCAATATTTTAATAACAAAGCGTTCAATCTAAGATATGTATTTGTAAACTAAAATTTTAGAATGCTCAGTACCTGTTTATGTGCCCCCTTCCGAATCGGAAACATTCAATGACCTCAAAAAAGGTGAAAACGACGGCCACATTCAACAAAAACCGTCGCTTACGATGACTTAAAGGAAGTCGATTCTCGAGTATGGGGATGAATACATGATTTTTATCCTTTTGGTTCTTCCTTAAAAAAGAAGGTCTATTTTTTACCATTACAAAACCGATTCTTTAGTCTCGAAGTCGACTTGAAAAGGGATTTGAGTAAAACCGAGCTCATTGTCCCCCTTTTGTCCGTTTGTCCCGCCGCCACAAAGAGCTGAACCTTTAATTAGTCTTACTTGTGGAGTTTGAGATTCAGAAGAAAAAGTTTTTATTTTTTTCAAGGGCGTTTGTTATATTATTCAAAAAGCAGAATTGAGTTTTAAGTAGGAGATGAAAGGTGATTTATCTCCCCTCTTTTTCTGTAATGAATTGAGAGAGGTGTTTGGAAAATCATAAAGTGCTCTCTAATGAGTAATACTGATTAGTTGAGATAGATAAGAGGGGTGATGTGTTAAATCAGTTAGACTTGTAGAGCGGAGTCTAAAACCGAAACGACACGAGTTCATTCCTTATCTGAAATGAGATCTGTCTCACACCCTGGCCTAATGCAAGATTATCTTTCGGATGATCCCGTGAGGGGTGAAAATTTAAAACGGGCGTCCCTTTGGGAGAGGAGAGAGAAAAGGCAGGGATTAGTGCGTTAGTCTAAACTCGCCGCAAAGGCTTCGTGAACCCCCCTCGGAGTCCCTCTGATGTACGAAAATTTCATTTGCGTGCCCTCCTCTTGCTTTTTAACGGAGGTGCGAGGGGGAGAGGACCTCCCATCTGCCCTGATTAGGTGGATCCCTTTGAAGTGGCCCAAGGCTCGTTAACCACCAATATGCAAAGTGTCCGACCCTGCATTGCCTAGATTGCCTCGTAATAGACTTGACAGAGGTGTCAATCCTCTTTGCTACGCTCTCGCACCTTCACTCCATTCCCCCTTTTCCATCCTTTAGTCCCTTTTCAAAACAGTTCCATTATTCCAATATTCGCCACCGAGAATTTTTCAAATAATTTTAACCAAAAATAACATTTTTAAACTATTACGGGAAGTTAGCTTGTCGCATAAATTAAGCCATTTCTGAAAACAGTCCCAATCAAGGCGAACCCCAGGTGGTTCAATTAATCAACTCATCAGAACAGAAGATTTGGTTCACTTTTAGACTACATGCTGGCCTTCCTTGTAATAATTTGAACACTTTAATTGGCGTTGTATGTGCGGTTTATTTAATACTGGAGAAGCAGAAGCTGTAGAGGTTCACTGTGTGCTAAACTGAGCGGTTTTCGTCCCTTTTGATAGTGGTACACGAGCCGGGTGGTTTAATTGACGGCGTAGTACGAGTTATCTGCGGTTTCTGCGGTTCGGCTATCCCCATGAAATTCCATCTAATGAAACTCCGGGGTTTAAAAGGCATCCCTCCGGAACGGTCCCAGATGCAGCTAATCCTCCTCGCTAATCAACACCCATGATTCATCTTCCTTCTCGAACCCCTTTTCTCCCGGAGCGTCAATGCAAATTCGACGATTACCGACCTCCCTCTCTTCACTTCATTTATTTGCCTTAGCGAAGTCTATCTATAGCCGCAGAACCGGGGGGAGAATAATTGCGAACAAATTTCAAGCGTTTTACCCCGAACTCCTTTCCGGACTAATAAACGGCTCAAAACGTCCATTTGTTATAAGAACAACAATACCGAAGCCAATTTATAACTTTCGCCGATATGTCAGTCCCGGAAAATTACAACCCAACTTAATTCCAGCGTACAAATCACTGCTCTGAGATGAGAAATATTTCTGCTCTGAAAATATCATTAATAATTATTTTCATAAATCTCGAAATTCAATCAATCTTTTAGCATTTCAGTGTTTCACAAAATCAGCAGATGGTCCACAACCACCGCATTGAACTTGTAAACTAGAATAAAATCTTGGAATATCTTATCAGCAGATTATTAAGGACGAGAAACAAGAGCTTAAAACTCAATTTGTAGAATATTACAAAACGTTTGGCTTAGGGGTTGACTGTTTGTGCTATAATAACACTCGTGTGAGAGGGTTGTATTGGACTGTGTTGCGGTTTCCTTGTCTCAGCGATATTGCCTTGTAAGGGTTGCCTCTGTGATGAGGCCATGTCCCGGTTCCCCGCAACCGCCGAACACATATTAAACGCCTAAATTCCCTTCAATATTATAGATTATAACCTATTTCGTAATAATATAGATTTCTTTTAGCAATAGTTTATTCTCAAAAAGGTAAAGTAAGTAATAAACCCGTTTCTGTTCCCATTACTCCGTTATTGAGGACGACATAAGGATTATAGTCACGGAATATTTCTCAATTTTTTTTTTCGTCATCATTAATTGGGAATTTCGGAAAAACTTGAGGTTTGGGGAATTGGAACGACGTTTGGGAATCGAAGTTGGGGACAGTGTTTGTGAAACTGATTGAAGTTTGAACACGAGTTGAAAAAACAAAATCACCGCTAATTGTCTCGCGTGAAACTCATCCCTGGCCTCCCATTATTTTTAGTCTGAAAACTTTTTTTAACACCATTTTAATTGGATTTAAAAGTTGAACTTTAGGTCACTAGCAACGAAAAAGGTTGAACGAAATATTGTTTGAATTTGCGATTAGAGCGACGCTAACCTCGTGGTCGTCTGAAATTTTGATCGACCACTTCCATCCGTATTAGACGGCATTAGAAATGAACACATCGCTACTTTTTGGACGAAAAGCGACGAATGATAGCGAGTAGACGCGATCCACGAACTTTTTAACAGTTTTTCAGAGAGTCTAGGTTGATACTCGGAAGACCTCTGAAGCCCAGCAAACTTCCAGTCTATTTGTTGACAAAACTGGATAAACTATAAAGAATGTAAAAAAAAAGATGGTTTTAAAATTTTTGAAATGCAAGCAACCATTCATAACTGTATAGTTAACAATGGGATTCCTCGTGGGGAAAGAAATACCACTTGAAATTGTATGTCCAGTAGCGGTCTATAAATGCACAGGATAACGGTTGAAGAAAAAAAAGTTACATGAGAAATTTCTTGTTTGGAATTTTTTTTTCGAAATAGCCACGAAGGAATTTTAGTATCTTTGAATATGAGAAAGCAATAACGAGTGGAAACCCCAAGTGGGTTAGGGAGCGGTGATGACATGAGTGGCGTTTCAATTTAAATTTCGTGTTCGTAGGTTCGGGGGTGGAAAAGGAAAGCCCATGAGATGTCCCCCGGCTTTTTTTCCTCTTTTTTTACCACACTCCCTCGTCTCTCAACCCCTTTTGCTAATTATAAAATTGTGGAATCAAGTGTCGGAACGTGACTTTATTAAACTGACAGCTGTCAAAGGCGTCCAAAAAGAGGGTGTCCAGAAAAATGGGGATGAATTTTTGAAGCAGTACAAACCTTGGTGTGTAGATAAGGAAAATGATCAATTAAGGATGACTTATAGGTAGAGTGTAAGAGAGGAAGGTATAAATCACATTAAAGCGATTCCCGCATTTTTTTTTTGGCAGGTAGGACGGGATCTCCGTACTCGAGTTAAGAATGCGGATAATAGTTTTGACAGCCTTGGCATTTCTCGAAGGTTGTGGGCGTCGCGTCCGGGGCCCCACCGACTTACAAAACAACCCTATTGTCTTCCCTCATAATTGCTCGTTATTTCACGAAAATGTCAGGATAAAGGGTATTGACGAATATGAAGACTCCCCATAATCGTCTCGTTTGTATGATTTGTTGATGACTAATGCGTATTTCATTGTGTTCACTTATGTAAATATATTTAAATCGTACAAGTCATCGTTTGTGCGACTTTCGAACGTCGGAGAGGTTTATTTTATGTCATTAGCCGCCCTGTTATTTATCGTCTGACAATAATATAGCGCGATAATTCATTTTACTAGAGTTTATGGCTCAGACGCCTTAATTGGACCTTTGAAAGAATAGATCATGAAAATTAAGAACTTATGAAATACGTTTTGTTTGGTAAGGTGTATAAGGGGTGGCCAAGGTGTATACAGAGTGGTGTATAAGGGTTGCCCCAAGGAGGGGTAGAATCAATACACGAGAGGCGACTACAGAATGCTAAACACCCCTCCGCTTCTTCACTCACTCCACCTCGACCCTAAACACCACAACAAACCCGCAAAAACACAAGATCAGGAGAAAGTCCAATAAAAAAATATCACCGATTAAATGAAGTAACAGATAATTTAAATAATGTAATTAACATTTAGACAAAAATCAGCGTGGTTAAGAAAACAGGCAATACTACGTTTAGTGAATAAAAATAGGTAAAAATTATTTTAATCGCAGTGGTTTCTTCATTGATAATTGCCACCTTTGCCTGGGAGTTGATAGATCCCTTCCGTTATGGATTTTATCTTTTGCGAAAAATTAATCCACTTTTCTGCCTAGTAAAATTTAAAAGATGACTCTGCAAGCGAGTGTACAACGATGAGAACACTAGGTAGAAAGAGTGAAGTTTGGGGAAGAAGCGGCAAGTGCTACATCCTACCACTGAAGCGCCTCGATCGTTACTTTCTGAGTTGTTTTGTTTTCTGATTGATGAAAAACGCAATTTTCACGTCTTTAAACTTAAGGTATCTATAAACACTAATGATATTAGTTTAGATTATTTTTAGGGAGAAAGAGAGGGCGAAAAAAAAGGAAGTAAGACTAAAAAAAACAAAACCATTTTGAGTGTATTTTTATCTTCACCCTCTTAAGAAGACCAATTAAAAGTAACAGAACGAGTTAATTAATGGACTCATTATAATCAGACGAACTGTTCTGTTTTAAAAATAATCTGATTCTTCGTTTTTTAATTCTTTTCTCCCTTCTTTTTTGACCGGCAAGATCGGTTTTACAATAGGAAGACACATCTTCGCTAAATCTTTGCTTGAAAGAAAAAAAACCCGTCTCGGAGTCTTTTTTTTTCCGCCCGTTTTTTCTTCTCTCTCTTTCAAACAAATTGGACGTTTTCGGAATACCAGATTGTCTCATAAAAACTAAACAATAAGGTGGCCCAGGATTTATTGACCCGCGGTTGCGCGACCTTTTTTTTATAAATATATTTCCCCCCTTCCCTTTTTCAATCCATTCCCGGGGCCTTTTGAGCGTGAACCGGTAGCCGGACAATAAATTACGAACTCCCCCCCGATAAAAATAAAAACTGAAAATTCTCAATAAAAATCCCGACGTTAACCTCGACGGTTTATTTGACAGCTTGAAATACCTTTTTTTCACTAAAATTTTATTAACCAATTTTTTTTAAGGCTGTTCAAAAAAATATTGTACACAACATGAAATTATCAAGAAGCCGCTCAACCCGTGATCAATATAATTACAGGGTAGGGCCATGACATCGGTATTTAAGGAATATATACCGGCTCCCGGGTATCGGAGGGAAAAAAGGTACTTGTTAGAATATGGTAATATATGGAATGTCGACATCCCAAAACACAAAAGAATCTTTTAATAAGTGGGTGGAGCGGAGGAGCCTTTAATGAGCGCAATAACTGCATTACAGGTAGAACAGAACAATCAATCATAAAAGCAATTTGAATATTTTTGAACAAAATAACCGCCCGTTTTTTTAAAACTTATTTTTTTGTTTTCGTGTGCAAGATTACCTGAAGATTGATCGCGTAAGAATTCAGATTGATCTGATGTTAGGGGCTTGAGTAATAGTCGATCGTTATCTGGGCGTCATGTTTTATTGGAACTACTCGTTTTCTGTTTTAATTAACATTTTTAGACATTTCCATCCACTTTTAATTAACTTAAGGATTGTAATTCGGTAGCCAAAATGAGATTAATGTCTATCAACGTTTATTTAATTCCAACGCTTTTATACTTTTTTTTTTTAAAAAAAGCACATACTGGAGCTGGCCCTGTGAGCAGGTTCACAAATGTGTTCCCCTGGTCTGTTAAAAATAAAGTAAGTTGTTCAAAGGGAAAATCGCAATTCCAGGTTTCAGACGCCGATTTTCAACCGAATTTAATTTTGTCAACTGCGTTGGATTCAGTATTTTGTATGATTCTGTGTAAAATAAGGGGGGCACACATCTCGTCCGAAAGTATTCTCATACTAAAGTATTCTCGTCCTAAAAATAATAGAAAAAGAGAAAATATAAACTGTATTCTCGTCCGAAAGTATTCTCGTCCTACTAACAGGCTACGCCCCTTTTTAGGACGAGATGACAGTAGAGGCGCTTTCTCGTGGGACATACCCAGACATACTCAACATACCTGGGTATGTTAAACTCCTTTCGCGTGGGAAAACGTGACGTCACAACATACCTGAGTATGTTAGAACGACATACCCAGACATACCCAGCTCGGAGGCAGGATTAAAGCCGGGTTATAACAATTTAAGAACCTCTTGTTTTGTTTATTTACAGATATAAAATAATTATCCCTTGTTTAATGAAATTTTAGGATTTTAATTACTTTTTTTCATTTATTTTGGGTGAAAAAAGGTTAAGTAATATAGAAAAAATAAGTTAATTAAGTTTTTTTCTGGAATCATTTATTTTACTTGTATCACCTTTTTTTCTAAAATGGAAGATTAATAAAAAATAAAAACTGTAATAAAAATCACTAGGAATATCGTGAATAAAATATCTCCAGGCATAATAAGATGAAGTGCGCTTGTAATAAATGAGAGCAGCACATTCTCATTTTTTGTTGCTTTTGACTTCTTATCAATCAAAAAATTCAAATAAGAAAGTTCTAATTGTAGCGGGAACTACACAAAAACGCCATAATAAGCAAATTCGAATTTAAGTGGGAAACAGTGGTGGCCTCATCGGGAGGTTTCATTGATCAGGTTCACATACCTCGGACATACTCGGACATACCTGGGTATGTCCCACGAGAAAGCGCCTTAGGACGAGAAGACATTCGGACAAGTGGATTTCAATTTTTATACAATTTTTAAAATATTATACTTTAATAAATAGAAATCATCCTCGTCCGAAAGTATTCTCGTCCTACTGTCTTTTCGTCCTAAAACTAACGTAAAAAAATTGCTGCGTCGGAGAAATGCAGCAGCCTTCCACCCTAGCAAGTCACGGTCGGTTATTTTGTTTGTTTCTTTTTGCGAGGATCAGCTCGTTTTGTGACACAAGGGGGTTAATTTTTTTCCTCTCGCGAGGATGTGCTCGTTTTATGACAAAAGGGGTTAATTTTTTTTTTCTCGCGAGGATCAGCTCGTTTTATGACAATAGGGGGTTAATTTTTTTCCTCTCGCGAGAGTTTAAAACTTGCTTGGGTGGAACGCTGCCGCATTTCTCCGACGCAGCAATTTTTGTACGTTAGTTTTAGGACGAGAAGACAGCAGAACGAGAATACTTTTGGATGAGAATACATTTCATTTAATTTTAAGTAATATTTTATTTTACACATATTTTTAGGACGAGAGAACAGCAGGACGAGAATACTTTCGGATGAGAATACATTTCATTAATATTTTATTTTACACATATTTTTAGGACGAGAATATTTTCGGACGAGATGATTTCTATTTTATTAATGTATAATATTTAAAAAATTGAATAAAAATTGAAATCCTCTCGTCCGAATGTCTTCTCGTCCTACTGTCATCTCGTCCTAAAAAGGGGCGTTGCCTGTTAGGACGAGAATACTTTCGGACGAGATGTAGGCACTCAAATATGGCATAGGTGTTCAAAGTTTTCAAAATAAAAAAATTTTCTGACTCAAAATCTCGAAATTTGGAGGTCGACAATTTGCTTCGACAGGAATATTAGGGATGGTTAGGGAAATAAAATAGTACCATTTTTTAGAAGAGTGAGAGGTGCGGCAAATTTTGATTTTCTCCCTTCCTTTATCATAAATTCTATCCACCAAAAGACTCCACACTTCTTGTCGCCTATCGTCAGGCTGAATAGACAATGCTGGATTCATTAATGACCAAAATTAGTTCCGTTGGGGCTCTCTACTGGCTTTTTGATATGCCAGACCTATTTTCATGGTCGGAAAACTCGGTGTTTAATTAAAAGTTGTTTTTTTTAATTGAGTAAAGTTTTAGTGATTAAGTTCTCCATCTTTGGTTTGAAAAGGGGCTCTCGCTGTGATTTGCCTGAAGTGTTGATTGCGAGCTCAACCTCTCCACCCCCAACTCTTCAACGCCACCCCCAACCACCCGTCCAGGAGTCGTCGGGGTGTACATATCGATGTTGAGGAAGCACTTAGAGCGCAATCTCTCACTCTAATGGAGCCCTACGTTCTCTGCGCATGCATTAATTAGATGGCTAAAAAGGGTGGAAAGGTTTCCTGTATGACTTTAAGTTTTTCCTCCCAAAAACTTGGACACGTGGAAATCTTTTACGATCCTTCACGTTTGTTTTTCCATGAATTCTACTCCAACTCTTTTTTTTATCTCTTCGGACGGATTGACAGAGCCGCCGGGCATCTATCAAGGGATTTACATGAGAATTTGATCACGGGACTTGTTCTACAGACCCTCCCGCCGCATTCTTCTCGAAGGCCCCCTCTTTACTCGAAACTCCCTTCACCCCACCGACCCTTTTCCGTCTCTATTGCTTTTTCTAAGACCTCCGGCGGAGTAGGAATACGGAATTAAATTGCAATAATAAATACAAAAGGAAATCGACGGATTCCTCACAGCTTCCCCTTAGGAAAATCCGCTTTTATTTAAAAAGGAACCCCTTCTAACTTTAAGTTTTTAATTTAATAGCATTATCCATTTTACCATTTTAAATGATATTTTGGGGAAAAAATTGTTTACTAGAGATTGTAGAAGCGTAGAAAAAACTTGAAACTACTAACATCTGTCCAGATCGTCGGAGACCTTAACTTATGTGGCAACCGGTGCGACAATACGCGATTTCGCAATGGAGAAGTCACGATGGAATTTCTTGGACTGTCGCCAATCGTCGAATCCGCTTCGGCAATCAATCTTTTTACCAAGGACAATCAAAAGTTAATAACAAATAATAAAATACAATTAGTTGTTTTTAAAAGTTTTTCAATAACAAAGTACGAAGTCAGACGGATTTTTCAAGATTGGTTGAAAATAAGTACTTGATAAAGTGAGAAAGGAAGAATCCAATTACCTGATGTTCGAAAAAATTTCAAAAATTGATTGATGGCTTCAATCACCGCAGTAGCCTTATAAAATGGGCAATAAAACATTAACGTATCCCTATACTTTTTATCATTTTTTGTGATACTATATTGTCTGGAGTTTGACGGGGGCAGGATTTACTATGTATCGCTTTAGGGTAAAGAGGGAACCGCTCTAATAATGCCTCTTTTACCTATAAATCACTAGTGTTGTGATGCCTTGCGGCAAAATGGGGTGTTTCGTGCTCCCGCATCGAGAAGTCGTATATAAAAATAAAGAAAAAAACAAAGCCTTTTTTTGAAGATTTAAATGTAGTCTGGGGCTAAAAAATGAGAATCTTGAGGAAAATGAAGGGAGGTACTTTTAGTAGCAGAACCGAATAATCTTGATCCACAATTTTGGTTTTTGTATATTCAACTTCAGAATTTAATTGGCGTTTTTGATGGTTCGAATTGTGGGGGTGGGACGAAGGGTCCCGCCGTGTTTATCGTCGCTATGACAACGTCGGGTCGCATCCCTGAACCGCCAAGCCCTCCCTTCTCATTTCACAGAAAAAGATTTCGACCAATATTTGCATTCGGGGGTATCTAAACGCCCCTAAGGGTGACTCTAATCCCGGAAGAGTGTGCGTTAGATATTGCGGTTAATACGATTTTCTTGTTTGCCAGCTGAACGAAAAATATGAATGGAAGATTAAAAATAAAATACTATAATGAAACTGTCCTCAGACGGTGTTAATTTGGAATGTATTGAGTTAGGAGGAAGTGGGCTCATCAACATTCCTTTTAGAACGGGGGTTGGAATGTTAATAACTGCCTGAGTGTAAATCAGTAGCTCGGGTCCACCTCACCAATTACTTTCTAATCACAAGAAGACCATTCGCCCTCAGGCTAAGATGATATATCGCCATAAAAAAAATATTTCAATATTAATATTATTATCCACTCCCACATTGTTTAATCCGTGGGTGGACACCATGTCAAATCAAAATGTTCTTGAAAGGATTCTGTGGTTAAAGTTCAATTCATGGTTCTTAAAAGGGTAAAAGTAAAAGGTTAATTTTATAAAAGAGCAAAATAAGGAGTATGACAGGGTTGTTTCCCAAGACCAATGATCTTCATTGTTCATTTTATTCGTATTTCTTTTTTAGTTTAATGACATAATCTAAAAGGAATTAACATTTCAAATGTATATTTTGGGTAGAGGAAGTCATTATGTACAAAAGGAACCCCGGGGAATCGTCGGATCCCCTATTCTGGCGATGGCAGCCGCTTGGGTGATCACTCGGCCAGAACGTACGATTCATAATGACAACAAATAGATTTGTCTCGGGAAACCCGTGACGTGTGTACCGAGGGGTGGTGACGTAGGCGTTCGGGGTGGCGAGGGGGGAGGGTTAAACGGATTATTATACGATCCTCTCCGGATCTTCACGCTCTGTCATTTCCACTTTTTGATTCCCGATTACCGTCAGCCGTTCGACTTTTTTTTTTTATCTTCTCTAAAACCCCGTCTAGAATTAAGATTGATGGTTTTCACGCCGACCGAACATGGATGCAATATATGCCCAACTTTAACAAAAATATTTTTATCAGTTTGCCAAAATTTGAAGTTTGACCACCGTTTGACTATATAGTTTCACGGTTATTATTACGAATCAAAAAGCGTATAGGGAAATCCTAAACAGAAGAAGGAGACATCAATTATCACCGACGAAGCACATAGGTCCAACGTCCAATAATTGCTAGACAGGAAAAAGAATTTCCATGGCCATCAAAGAAGGTGCAGAGTGCTTCAATGGCTATGGTGGACAAATCAAGGATGTCCCAGATTGAACAAAAAGGAGAAAAAGAAGTTCTTTTCATCTCAGAAGAGACCATATCGTTCAGGGTAAACATCAACTAAACATGTTCTGTGGATATCGCAGACAGGGTCCAATATTCATGGAACAGGAAAAAACGTTGTTTTTGGTACAATGTCACAATTTAATGGTGTTTTTTTCTTAAAAAGTTGATCACTTAATAACTAGTTTAGTAAGTTGAAAGAGAAAATAATATAAATCTCAAAATGTAGGTAATAAATTATAGCTTAAGTGTAATTTAGATATGACATGCCAATGAGACATTAAATCAATTATAATGCATGCAAATTAATAAGTAGGGATGCAAATTAAAATGGTTATTTTAATACAATAGTTAAAAAACACCTGTTCAAGTTCAAGTTTATGAAGGGATAACCTTGCGGGAGGTTATCGTTAAAGGTTTACCTGATCAGCTGTTGAGTGGGCGAAGGTCATCGGCGTGGAAGAAGTCGCGTGTGGGCGAGTGGGACGAATAGAGCGCGAAGAGGGGAAAGGAGGAGAAAGAGAGAGAGGAAAAAAAGGAGTGTGTTAAGGGAAGAAAATAGTGGGAGAGAGAAGGAGGTGTTGATCTGACTGGAGTCCCTGGGACACTGGAGAAGCAGGCACCGTCCGACCCAACCCCACTACACCCTTTGCATGTTAAAAAGGGACTTGTGTATGCAAAAGTATGAATGAGATACGGCTCGGGCCGGCGGCCCTATTAGCAATTGTAATAAGGCTCGAGAGGGAGGCGTGTGAGGGAGAGAGAGAGAACGATGGGAGGGAAGCTATCTCTGTATAAAATCCGGGTCACACTTGTGAATCGATTCGGGATGGGTTCAACCGTTTTCCCGATCCCTTCCCGCAAAACGGTCATCTGTCCCGTATCTCGACGTGTCCCGCATCTCGAAAAAGGGGCCAAGTTCAGACGTCTATCATAAACCTTCAAACTTTTCTTCAAAGACACGCGAAAAAGGAAGGAAAACCTTACAAGTTATCAAAGAAAAACTTTTTTAAAGGTCGACTTCATAAAACTCCAAAGCAATAACCGTAAAAAAATAAACGAAAACTATAAAAAAAACTTAAATTATTTCATTTTTCATTTCTAGGTTTTCGTCAGCACCTTCATGCGACATTAAAATTCTCTATATCAATAAAATTTTCTTTTCCCCCAATCAGGTGAACTTAAGACAGATTTCTTAAAAAAGCCGTCAAGTTTTCGCTCCGAAAATTCCACTATAAAATGGATTTTCGTGTAATAAATAAAAAAAAATTATAAGAATTTCCCTGCTATCTTCAACATCGTTGAAGACGGTGTTTGAACTTTCATTATTCCACGGTTTCCTCCTCTAACCACGGTTCTTACGCTCTGCTGAATCCGATGATAGATAAACGTTTCAACCAACCGAAACTATGAAGAGGAGACATTTTTCTTTCATCCAAAAAAGAAAAAAAAAACAGTTGACCCAAGGGTGTGAAATTGCGTAATCCCCCACACCGAAGGCTATTTATCTAATTTGTCATCAAACAGATCAAAACTAATGGCATAGGGGGTAACGTCCTACGGGGAACCCTCTAAGTGATTGTATTTTATTATGTATTTATGTAAATCTATGACGTCACGATAGCGTCATAGTTCTAATTAGACACGAAGGGGAACACGATCGGCCTCTAGAGGCCAATGATAAAATAATATTTTCTTTAAATTTATGGTCTTAAATAACGAAAAAGGTGTTTATAAAAATCAGAACACGTTCTTTTAATTAATTACGGTAGGCGTAAAAAAATTAATAGGTGGCTCTTATCAAAAAACAACCCTTCTTTTTAATTTATTTTTCAGATCTGAAGCATTCTTTAAAATAAAATTCGTTATCTTTATTTAGCAAATAGGTTTCATATGTAGAAGAAATAAAATGATGAGATTTGTATTTTTTAAGAGCATCGAAACTATTTTGTATTTTAATGAAGATCTGAACATCAAAGATCTCACTGACTTTTAAGAACATCGAGGAGGTTACTGTTATCTCTGACGTCACCATTGTCATAAATGGTTAATTCGTAATTCAAGCAAAGAATGAAAAACGCAAAATGCTTATCAGATCACGAATTCTGGAATGTTCTTTTGATTTAATGTGAAATTAATGAACTAAAAGGTAAAGAAGAAAAAAATTGTTAAGAAAAATGTGTTTGTTAGGTTTTTCCGGTTGCAAGAATGCACGGAGCAGATTGAGTAATCGCGAAACGGTTGAGCTTTATAAATATTTATAATGTTGTTGTATACCCTGAAGAACGAGACCATTATAATATAATTGTTCGAATTAAAAGATAAATAGTTTTATCTGGAATAGAAAATCTAAGAGAGGGGCTCGAGCATTGACTAATTAGACTCATCATAGTGTTTGCCTCCCCGGAGATTAGCGTCTTAAAAAATAACTAATGCTACGATCAAATTAATGAGCCGCTAAGTCCGCGAGGAGCTGAGGGAAAAAAATTTCATAATTCGGTTTAATTGTAGGCGTTGAAACAGCTTTCAATTTCGTGAGAACCTGTCATTAGAGGGTTCCATTACCATTTTTATTGTGGACTCAACTTTTTGCTCGGATCGAGACTTTTCTCAGGGAGATAACGTCTCGACAAGGCGCCTCTTAAATGTTATTTCGATACCTACAAAAGTCATTTTTATCAAGAGGGCTTAACAGAAAGAGAAAACTGATCAAGAGAGCTTTGGGTCATCATTGGCGAATGCAAAGTGACACCGGTCATCGAAAGTCCAAAGGGCAAGTTCGAAAATTCACTGGTTGGTCCTTTCCGGGTGGAAAACCGATGGATTTTGCGGATTTCGATCGCGTCCCATTCTCAACCGCCCGTTTCCTGATTGTCCCCTTCAATATTGTTTTAGGGTTATCAATTACCTATCATAAATCTAAGTTTTTTATATTTCATGTCAGCATTTTAATTTAAAATCAGCCTTAATTAAAAAAAAAGATTATAGTTAAACGTCAGAAACGTCATCTTTTTAATGAACATATAGCATTTTTTTCCATTTCTATAAAAAATATTTCTGTGAAATTAGAAAAACTTCATTGTGGCCACATCTGACAAGTGTGGAATCCCTTTTTTCCCTGGGAAATTTTTTTTTCATCTCCTGTTTTTTATATCAGTAAAAATGGCCGTAGGAGTGAGATAGGCGTGTGGAGAAGAGATGGAAAATCGCCTGGGAGGTTCACATTGCATGCTCGGACGGTAATTAGCGACGTGTTGTATGGTTAAAAGCGCCCTGAGAATTGTTCGGGGGAAACAGGGCGTCCAGCCGCCATGCTCCGGCGACCCCGACCGTTATCCCTATTAAATGCCTCTGTGTAATTTTTTTTTCTTCTTAATTGAGACTCGCCTCTGTCCAGGTAATTAGTCCACCATTACGCTTCCAAGACTACGTGGGATTTAAAGAACGATTAAGAAAAATTATAAAATATATCAGCCGACAGCCTCCAGATCTTTGGTATAACTGACCTCAAATTTTCGGAAGTTGTTTAACTCGTTGGTCTCGAGACCGCCAGCTGTATGAGCAGGTGAATCCCCCACTAATTACTGATTTAGAGGACTTTGTCGGATTCTCACCTGGTAGATGCTATCTTGAAATATCCTTTTGACAAAACGACGACATTTTCGACAAAAAAGATAAAGGTTATGAAAGTGTCCTTTTTGATGGTAGCACATGCGGTTTTTGAGGGTGCTCGGGATTTCTTGCGAGTCTAAGCAACGAGTCAAGTGTCCTCTCACCGTGAGATGGGGACGGCTTGGGGGTAGCCGCCTTTGTTTTTCCGCACTCGAGGATTCGTGGGCGCCCGTGAAAGCAAACAGAATCGTCGCCGTTCGAGAAATCCGGCTGAATCATCTGTTTTAATGCCTTCTTCAAACAAGTGGTGGAAAGGCTCGGAGTTGATGAAGGGCGATGTGGGGCCTGGAGAGGGGAAGGGGGCGACAAAAGGATTACCGGATATCAAAATATAAACAAAAGGACGACTCCTCACGCCCGGAGCGATCTAGACCACCTACGGCGAATTTAAGGGAGAATCATTTAAAAAGGGCTCATCCTTCCTTCGAGTGTTGACCCTTCAAAATATAATCGGCTTCACAGAAATTGACAAATCAGGCGACTCTACGCCACAGGACCCTAAATATCCAGTTCTTTAAAAAAAACTACCTTCTAATGACCATTTTAGATCATAATGCCACTCATCGCTCGTCATTATATAAGTTGAAAAACCTAACAGTCAACCTTAAAAAGGGTTAAGTGACAAGTTGATAGTTTTTAAACGCAGACTAGACATTAATTACTTCAGAAGATTAAGATCAAATTAATTATTTTGAAAAAAATGTTTCACCTGCCTAAAAATACGTTTTAGCAAAATACATTTCCGTCTCTATAATATTTCATCCTTTCAATGCCATTCTAATTTCCTTTTTGTTTCACTTTGTTCGCGGCAAAAAAATGCCCCACCTGGCATTCCTCTTTTCGCATAAGGCGAAGATTTCTATAAATTTAATTTTTTTTCTTTAAATAACTCGAAACGTCCAAAGGTGTTGATAAATCGCGAATTCTCGCCTGTGAAAAAAACGTTTCTCACGATTTGTAAATAAAGATGATTGAAAACGGAGCGTTTTGAATTTTTTTTTCTTTTTCCCCCGTTCTTCTTAGTTCGTATTGACAGATGAGCCGGTACTTTCTTTGAAAGGCGGCTAACAAATTGAGACAAATCTGACCCTATCTAACTGTACGGTTGTAATTAATATTTGGCTCGGTTCTGACCCGGACGATATTTCAAACTATCAATACACATCGACGATCTCGTCTCCCTTTCGGGTCTTCTAAATAAATCTCGGACGGGATTATTAATTTGGAGAAAAAATGGGGGAATTTCATACCAAAAATTCAGGAATACCAACCATTCTTCGAGTCATTTCACTTTGAGTTTTTACATTTTTATTTTTATTTTTAAACCCAAAGGCGATTTATGTATCTCTTATTTTCTTACCGAATAGTATTTGCTTGTTTCCTCCTTTACCTTTCATCAAAAAACTTCTCCTTCAGACGCCCATTCACCTCGATTCGCCACGTAATTTATTTTCAAATTTCAACAATATAAAATTGTAATAAAACTCCGATTTATTCCACCGCAGATCCTCGTTTTCATACGACCATAAACGTATTAACGGCCTACCTGAGAGGATCCAATCTTTTAAAAAAAATTGAATAGATCCAAATGAAAAATGTCGAATAAAAGCGAAACGACGTTTTCCTTCAGATCTTAGACCGAAATTCCCGGTCACGTCTCCGTCGGTTTTAACGCCGCGTATTGTACGTCGGGACATGGAAAAGGATTAATCGAACCCGACGAAAAAAAAATCTTGTTTATATTTTTCGATCCGGTAATCGGGCTTCCAATTTATTCCGTCTTATTAATTCTAATCGACGTTATTTTTCATCATTTCGCTCTGCTTAAAACAGTTAGATCTCCTTTGTCTTTAATTTTCAACAGCCTGTAATTATTTAAGCCATGTTAACTGTTGATTTTTTTAAAATTTCCATTACTATTTATGAAATTCACACTCTTTTTTTCCTTTGGGTAAAAAAAAATCGTCGAAGCTTCGATCTAATTATCTCCGTTACAGAGTAATATTATGATAATGCAGATTTCTATTTATTTATGTTAACTACGAGGAATTCACCACAGGCTTCTGTGAATTTTCCTTATTATTAATTTTCTAATTGTTCTAAAAGGCCTTTAATAATAATTAATGAATTAGAGGTCATCATAATGAAAGATGGACTTTTTTCCCCGTTTAAAAAATAACAGGATAAGCCAAGTTTTGCTCTTTAAAATAAACCAGATTAACAGCTGTCAATAATTTTTAAAAAACAAAGGTTGTTATTTTGGCTAAAAAAATTTTTTGTTAAAAAAAGTCACGCGACAAGGCACGTGAAAAATCGAGAACAAATTATCTAAAAATGACATGTTTTAGCCAAAAGTTCCTGGAAATTAAAGGACTTTTTGGTTTTAAACTCTATTATTAACTAAAAATGAGGTAAAAGCATTATAGGAAAAAATTGAGGTAATTTTTTTTGTGGTTCTTTTTTTTTGTGTCCGGAACAAGTGACCTGGCTAAAATCAATTCGATGTACATAAAATGTAGGATAATGCGAATTCTAAGAGGGAAACTCCCCCCTCACCGTCCCTCCGGCGCTCGTGCTCCCGTTTCCCACATAAATCGGACCCGCTTTATGCATATGAATGCCCATTAAAGAATCAAATCCGTTCACCCACCCTTTTATAATTTTATTATCACGACCTGCATAAAATTTTAGCGTGAAAAAAAAAATATTGGCTGTCCGCTGTAATTTTGAAAAAAAAAAAGACAATAAGGCGAAAGATGCCACCATTGTGAAAAAATTGAGCATTCCTGTTATTTTTTTTAATGAAAAAACCCGTGAGAAAAAAAAATTTCCCGTCAATCGAATACTATTTTTATAGGATGAGTCCCAGATATCGAAATACCATCGCCATTCTTACCACTCTGTCTCAATTAAGAGGGAAACCTTCGAGAAGATAAGAGTTCATGTTACAAACCCATTATCTTTTCTCTTTCCCATTCAAATGCCAACCCTTTTTGGTACTTCATTTGCATTCTCGACTTTTATGACGAAAAAAAAAAATAAAAAAAAATTCGACCCCAACTCACTAATTAATCGCTTCCTCCACCTGCCCTATGAATTTTATTAATAATATAAAAATATCGCCGAGTTCTTACTCAGTATAGAAAATATGGAATAAAAATTAGTGCTTACATTTTATTCCTCCAGATGTCTCCACCTTCGAGTTGAAAGGTTAAGTGGCGATTGTCTAGAAGTTGGTCTCATTTTTTTTTCAATGAGTAGTTAGGCTTTCAGTCGGAAGTTTCAGACTAGGCTTGCTTTTAATAAATAATCGATTTATTAACATCTTAAGTGGGGATTTGACGAGTCAATTCTTGTTGTGCATAAATTGAATAATAAAGGTGACTATTCAATTTATGAAACGAGAAGTTTGTATAATGTTAATAAGGAGGTCGGGTTTTATTCGAGCCCTTGTAACGCCTTGACACGAATATTTTATTCACGCCGCCGCGATGTTCGAGCGAAAAGTTGCGTGCGTCTTATCATGGCATTTATCGAATACAAGTCGCATTATGCACGTCGCGGACACGTCTCGCGCCCTTCCACGGTGCTCTTCAAAACTCGAAGATCTTCCGTCCTTGATGGTCCCCCCGGGTGAAAGGGTGCGGTTATGAAAACAATAGGATTATGATTACGTCCTAGACAATCGTGCGGAGGCGTACAAAATAAGAAAAATCCGCCCCAGATCATTTTCCTTCCTCCCAAAAAAAACGCTTTTGGACATCTTTTATCAACAATGGTGATTTCTCACTTAAATTACCTACTTCCTCTATTACCTTAATTGTTTATAACTTCAAAAAAAATTTCAAAAAATGTCTAAATTGCACACTGAAGGCGCATGCTTAGGCCTATTCGTGCCTGTAATTGGATGGAGAATGCACACAGACAATAACCTCTTTAATTATGAAAAGAAAATTCCACTTTCTCATGGTTTAATATTTTTTAAAAAAATCAGAAATCCTGCGTGTCGTGTTCCGTTTTTTTTATACAATATCCTTTATGTTCACACTTTTATTTATTTTACACGCTAACTTAAATAAAATACATATCGCAGGGTATAATTAACGTTTTTACTAATGAGGGATTGATAGGATATGAATTTATTCAGTATTTTAAATGCACATATTGTATGAATCATAATTTTTTAGAAGAAAGTATAAAGTTAAAAACCATAATAACCTGAAGATGCTTTGAAGCCGAAACTCTTCGTTCATTTTGCCCTTCTAAGTCTCACAGCAAGAAATTATTTTTAGCAACCAACCTGAAGACCCTAAAATTTTGATGAAAAGAAATGAGGCGCTCCGGGTACGAAGGGCGAACTCGACATCGGACAAATTTTTTTGGGGAAGGGTCCTCCAGTTTTTTTCCATTTTCAGATTCTAGACCTCTTGGTGATTACACCCATATAATTTTTATGTTGAGTTCGCCATTTTTTCCCCTTTAAATACGTAAAAACCGAAACTTTAAAATGAGAATATCTCGAAACTACGTTTTGTCGAGTTCGCCCTTCGTACCCGGAGCGCCTCAAATATTTTGTCTCAAAAGAATAAGATAGCACACAAACTTAACGAGCTAGTGGTAAAAAATGTATAAAAAGCAACGTTGGCGATTTTAAAGTTTTACATAGTTGTCTAAATTCTGGGTATGTAATCCAGGGTGTAATTGGTAGAAGGGCCTTCAGAAAGGGATGAGGGTAAAACAGCTATTTGGGCTTGTAATGAGGGAGCGTGTTGGTTGTCATGGCGATACGGCCATTAGCATGTGGCAAGGTACCCCCCACCCCACCCCTTCGCCCTCTAACACCGGCCTATCGTTACACTTGCCTAATTCTCACAGGTCCCCCGCACGTTTAATTACCTTGAAGTTATCAACAATGTCTTAGAAAAAAAACACTAACATTTTAAAAACCGACAAAAGGTTTTTTCCCCCATAGTATATCATTTTACAAATTTTCTCCTTGTCAAAAATATTTTTTTTGTCAGTTTTTTTCTTTATTTCGTTCTATTGAAGAACTAGATTTATATCTCATGCTACGTGTTAATCCTTATGATGGGAGGGTGGAGCAGGTAGAAAATGACGGACATTGTAAAGACCAAACCACCCGCTGATAAGGGTTGGCATATGCCACAGACATATCAAAAAAATCCCGATTAAAAAGTACCTAAAATTTCTTTCGAGTTCTCTTTTTCAAAATAGGAAACGGAAAGCAATTTAAAGCCAACATGCATCGCCAATGTCCTCTTTCAATCAAGTATCAAGATTAGAATGGAATGAAGTCAGAAATATCAGCAAGAAGAACATTGGTTGCCTATAAAACAATCGAATGAACATAAATGAGTAGTCAGTTAAAGTCTGACTGTTCATCTTTTGATTCCTGGTTACCAGCTTTTTGGAAGCTGAAAAAATATTACGGTTTGTCAGATTTCAACGTAAAGCAGACGGCTTATGAAGCTTGATCACCACTAGCAGTTTGTATAATTTAGTAATTAAAAAAGGATTGAAGCTAAAATTCCATTATGTTCAAGAAGAAGTTGAAAAGATATAGCGTCTCTTGATCGTCTGCCCGGAGGGACAGGGAAGAATGCGGCCCCGGGAGGTGAATCGAGAGAAGCGGATGCAGTAGAAGAAAAAGAAGACGAAAGGAGAAGAAGGGAAAAAAAAAAGAAGTCCTGGAGATCTCGAATGATCGGAGGCGTGTTCGGCCTGAAACACAATTGTGTTTTGCTCTTGTTCTCAAGTAGCAGAAATTGACCCGATTGGAGAGACCCGATACAGAATAAACACTATAATTAAACCGGTGCGGAGTATAGCTTCTGGACTTGGGTACAGTCACGACTCCTCCCGGCTCCGATTCCTCCACCCTCCATTAACTTTTGATAAGCCGTTATTACCATATACCAATTACCAAGGTGGACATCGCGCCCTCAGGCGCTTACATCATCATCCCGGCTCGGTAAAAAATATTAACCTTAAACTTTAAAACTTCTATTAACAAAAAAATGCCAAGAAAAAGACTTATGTCCTTTTCAACAAGAATTAATTACAGACCCTAATCAGAGACTTTTTTCCCTTTTAGATCCTATCTTAAAGATTTTTTTTTTCTCTCTCTTTCGCGTTTGGGCGTTTTACCTGTCCCTTATGGACCTCCCCAAGGTTAATTATGTCCCTTTTTTCCCCTATATCCTAGAGGCATTTAAAAATCCATAAAAATCATAAAGGGTCCATTATTACTAAAATTAAAAACATAAAATAATTAGAAAAAAAAAAAGCCTTGTAGAAGCTTCCTTTAGGGACAAAAAAAGAAGAATTGTCACTTTTTGAAGTTTTTTTATGAGTTTTGAGTACAATTAGGATAATTGAACTATGAACATACTCGTATAAAACAAAAAGGCGCCATCATTGTTCCTTGTGGGCATGATTTTTTTTTAAATCGCATGATGTAGATTGAAAATTTGTCTCATATTGAGGAGAAGAGGGACAACTTTTACGGTGTATGGTAATCAAATCGTTTAAATTCGGTAGCCGCGGATCGTATCATTATTCAGAATGTGGGATTAGAAGCCAGTGGGTCCCGGTAATATATCCAGGTATTTATTAAGGGAGGAAAACGAGCCGACAGTCGTTTAAAAACATGTCCTATCGCTTGTTTATCACGAAATGCCGAAACATAAATGATAATAGAATGCTAATCGCGAGGTACACGTAGAGACGGCTAACTTTTTTTAAAAAGCGACAATTTTCGGAACGGAAAATAGGGCTTTCCCCCCGGGATAATTACCCCGTTTTCTGCGATATTATAATCCGAAACGTCCTGCGCTTTTTGGGGGCTCCGAGATGCCAATTTAGATAAAGGACGAAAACCGAAACGGGAAAACAACTGATTTATTCCCAATTATAAACAGACTGCGTATCGAATATGGATTCGGGAAGATAAAAATCAGGACAAATTGTGAACTGATTAAGGGATTCGAATTTTTTTCTTTTTTGTTGAAATAACGGATACTTTTAGGAGGATTTATGATTTTATTTAAAAAAAAAATAAACATACTTTTTGCATTAAGTTAAACCTACAGTGAAAAAACATTTTGGCCCTCTTTTAAACCTGGTTGGCGTGTACGTTTTAAGTGCCTCGTGTCCCCCCAAACTTCATGTCAAGTATCGTTCAAAATCCTGTCATGAGTCGAGAGGGAGCATCGCATTTTAGCCGGAAACATGGCCAGGGTTGGAAGTTCAACACGTTCATGCTTTTTCGGATTCTAATGCAACGGTGCAATTTAAAAAAGTTCCATTAACGCCATTTTGCACCTTTGTGACAATTCTGAATTTCGCTATGGGAAAACATCTTTTTTTCTCCCCTCTTTGGGAAGAAAGTTGTTTTTGAAAGAACACCGACGAGGGTGGGGCCGAAGGGAGAAATTGATGCGAACTGATGGCTTACACAGATGTCACCGAGTATTACGAGACTACTCAAACACTCGTTTTTCCGACCAGAACAAAAAAGGAAAAAAGTTTTCGTTTTAATTGAGTGGGTGAAAGTTGGCAAATGTCGAAATTTTCATGACTTATATTGTCTAATCATAAAGAGAAAAGCTCTAAATCTTGAGTAAAATGACAGATGCATTGGTTTCTAAAGCGATGGTGAGAAAAAAGACATTTTATTCTATTAAAATAGAACAAAATTTTCAGAGTAATTTCTTCCTCGTCTGAAGTGATTAGAGGGTGAAGTTTGCTAGGTCCACAATGGGGAACTGATTGAACACCTCCCTTTAAAATTTAATCGTTTTCGACGAGAGGACGAGGGTGGTGAGAAACGACGACGGCCGCCTCCTATAATTCCACGCCTTCCAACCCTGATTAGGGACCATTCTCAGGGAGATTGTCTCTCATTGTCCACGTCAAATTACCCACGTAGGGACCATCCGTATTTGCTTTACAACCCCTCCTTTCTGAAGACCGCAATACAAACTTTTATCACGTAAATTGTTCAACACTTTCCTTTTTCCGCGCTCTTAAAATGGAAATTTTTTTTCCCTCTAGACAGGTGTCGATTTCTCTGTTTTATTAACACGTGTTATTTTTTTCTTCTTTGAGATTAATATCGCCAGGACAAATTGTGAACAAAACAGGAAGGCACGTACTTTCGGGACGCTTCCTTTGCCTCCGCTCACCTCTTTAGATTCTTCAAACCATCTGCTCAGAAACAAAATGTTTAAATAAAATATTTTTATAGTTTTTTGGCTTCTTGAAACCTCCAGGAATTATTTGGAGAAAAGAAAAAAAGGTTGCTTTCTATGAATCAGGGCATTTTAAAGAAAAGGCTTCCTAAGATCAGTTCCTTTCTAGTTGCTGGAGGATGACTCCTAGGCTCCTAAGTGCTCGATAGACACATCGACAGATCTCACAGTCACTTCCCAGCTATTATTTAAGCCTAAAAATAAATAAGTCCAATTTTATACGAATGCTCAGGAACCAATTACAAGGATATCTCATAACTTGTTAACATTATAGAGAAAGGTCAGGTTATAAAAAAAATCCTTTGTTACCGACCAAAACTCCCGCTGTTTCTTCTCTAAATCAAACTATACTTAAAAGACCTAACAACTTTATTTGACAAGACTAAAATACGATAATGAATTATAGAATTTATGATTCTTTTTAGTTCAGGCCACTATTTTTAGTTACATTTTTTATAGGTGTAAAATCTGATTTGAATAAATGCTACGAGTGGCGCAAAATTCTGATGGAAAAAGCATTTAGAAACAAAATTTTTGATATAAATTGATAATCTTATAAAAAAAAATTATAATCACGAGTATCTTTTATTTTTTGATGTCATGGTAGTAATCGTACAATCTAAGATGGTTTGAAGATAAAGGATGTTATAGAAAGGAAAAAAAATGATTCTCCGGAACCATGAATGGATTTCTGATAATTATCGTACAGGGTGATCTGGGCCCGGAGGGCGGGTTCGGCCCCCGCGAGACCGTCACTGTGAAGAATCAATTTTTCAACTTCGCCTCGGGCGACTCTCTTTTAAAAGCGTGCAGAATCCGAAAATGGGAAATATAAAAAATAATTATATTAAAAATAAAGTTATGGCTTAGATAATGGACTTGTCAGACTAAAGGTGGGACGGAGGAAACCAAGTCCCCAATAATTGCGATCCGAGAATCAAATTAAAACTGTAATTAAAGTCTTCGTCTTTTTTTTCGTGTATCGGAAGTCGTTTCTCTCACCTTTAATCTTCTTCGCCCACGCCTTAACTTTTGCATTCTTCAGGTCTTTTTGTCAATTGAAATGTTTAAAAAATTTTTAGATTTATTGTGTCCCACAAAACAGGTTTCAGAAGTTCTACGATTCTTTAAACAAAAAATTTTTAAAATTAGATAAATTGAAGTTATAAACGATGATATCACAAGGCGTGGCTAACATTCCAAAATGTCAAGTTTCACAACTAAAGTTTCACTTCGACGGGCCACGTTTTTAAGGCACATGTCGCTTTTTACGAAACTATTTTCGGGGTAGAGTTGGCACTGTCCCCCACGGTTATTCCTCAAAGAAGTACTAGGTCAAAAATTGCAGCTGTGAGGTATCTGGTTGGTCGTTTCGACCCTAAGAGCTCGGAATTAAAGTATTACATTTGGGAGAGCTTCAGATAAACATATTTCTGCCGGAGAGCCTTTATAAACAGTGGATGAGTTACGCCGGTGAAAGGAACAAAAACCGTGGCGTGTTCGATCATCAAAGGTAAATCATAACCGTCATCGGATATAGACGGGAAGTTCGAAACATTGTGTATAAAAAGGGAACGAAAATAAAATACACGTTTGTATACGTGGGCCTGGGATCGGACTTTTTTTATTCTCGGGCACCATCGGGATTTATGAACGTCAGCCAGTTGTCGGTAGTCGGAAGAATTAACCGCCCGGCCCCAACATATTAGCATCAACGTTTTTATCTCGGCATAATGTAGAAGGTCCGAGGACTTATGTTTATAGTTGTGCCCCCTCACGGCACAGAACAAGTACCCCCGCGGTATAACTTATTGGCAGAACCCGAAACCCCCTTCCACTTCTTTTTTCTACAACTCGAGTTATACCGCTTTTTATTCATCTTAAGAAGAAGTTATCGTCGACAAGATCGTTAAAACGAATTATGCTTTCGAAACAAAACTGTATTAAGACGTTATCCTAAAATATAAGGCGAAGAATCAAAAGTTATGCCAGTCCAGGAAAAATGTTTCTCGTTATGGTTCTTATTAATATCTCAATTTAATATATTTTTGACCTTTTTTTTTTTAGGTTCGACATTCCAAACATTGTTTATGGATGCTAATTATAAGAAATATTTTCCTTTTTTATTCAAACAAGTCAATTAAAGTCTTAGATAAATCTTAAGCACAATTAACATATTTTGGGTGAAAAGATCATTATTTAAATCATTGCTAAGTAACAATTATATCAGATTCATTCATAAAAAATAAACAAACTAAAATTTTTATTTTCTCTACGAGAAATTATTGTTGGTTTTCAGGAGAGGTTCTTGCAGATGTAGGGACAACCGATTAATGATCTTTACTTGTGGATTTGTCAATGGTGCCGGCTGTCCGTCGACTGTTTTATTGATGACTATTTTTTCCAAAATAATCAACGATTGAACGAAGAGAATGAAATTTTTTGATCAATTAAGCCACGAAGGTTTCTCCTCCTGGTTTCTCGGGGGCTTCTCGGTGCCATCACGACCGTCTTAATAACTGTGTGAAAAAATCCGTAGGGTGTTATTTGTCTGGTGAAAATTGAAGTGTAATGGTGAATCCGTGACCTGTACAAATGACATCTGTCCATTATCCTACCGGTCTTACCCCAATCATACGCGAAATTATGCAATTTGATAAAATAATTGCGTTTGATATTTTTTAATCACAGTCGGCAAATCAAAATGACCATCAATTAGTTGATAACAAGCATTATTTCGCTTTAGAAACCATTCTAAGCTTGGAAAAATGACTAATGTTGCATTTAAAATGACGAAAAGAGAATCCCAAAATGAGGGCCTATAGTTTCATAAAGTCACGTATCTTTTGGGTCTCAAAACGCTTGATTAGTGTATTCAACATTTTCGTTTCAGGTGGGCCTTTTCCCCCTTTTTTTTCGAACTCCATGACGAATTAACATTTGAATGACAATGTGTGAAAGTTTGTGACGTTTGACACAAGAGAGCGTAAGACTGACTGGAACGTCTGGAACCCGACACCCCAAAGAACTACTTCCTTGTTACACGACACCCTTTTCTAAATATCAAAAAAATTAAGCCGAAGAAAAAATTCCAGGCCGGCTCTGTATTGATATCATGGGTTTATACGGATGATTGACCGTGTAACTGTATAATTTTTAAACCTTTTTTTTTTTGCTTTTATTTTTTTCCTCGTGCCGGCGTTTTCTAGAGTAATCGACGTTTAAGGGTGTCCCACCGTGTTAACAGAAGAGGGGTAAGAAAAAAAACGGACGGACAGGAATTGCCGCATTCTCTCCTAGAAATTCCCCCAGTCCAATTTCTCAAGAGAAAGAGACAGAAGGGAAAATAGAACAAAAATAACAGTAAGGAGGGGAAGTGGGTATTGGGAGTGTGATGGCATTTTGAATATTCCCGCCCCTCATTCGACACCGACAAATAACTTCAAAACCCTCCTCCTCCTCTTTTTTTTTCTTTCTCAAAGGCTTTCTTACCAATTTGGCGGTTCCCGGGGTATTGAGTTCTCCTCACACATCTCACCTATTTCGAACTCTTATTTATTGCCGGGGGTGACAAAAACGAAAAGGAAGCCTCGAGTCATCTTTCCGATATAGACTTTCGTATCTTGATCACTTCGAATCAGCAGAACCAATCTAGGAAAAAAAATCGACAGAAGGGGATGAAAGATAAGGGGGATACGTTTCTAAATGAACCTCCTTTCATTTCTTATGTTTTAAAATATTAAACAAAATGAAAGAACAGCCGCGGTATTGGTCATTGAGCTTATTTTAAAATCTTCCTGGGGTCTAGAACCGTTGGGTCGAAATGACTTTTTGAAGCGCTGCTCTCAGGAACATACCTATTGTCAGAAGTTTTATTTTACCCACGTCCGCACGTGTTGCGTAAAAACTTAGGTTCGGGATCAGAGTTGACCAGACTTGGCACAGAAGGCCGGTGGAGTCCCTTGGGAAAAGCAGCCCCGAAAAGAAAAAAAGGAAAAAAAATTATCACACAATGCCTAATGAATGAGCGCCTCTTTCCCACCCTTGTCCATTGTTTTTCCAATATCGATTGTTTCGTTGCCGACCTTTCCGACCTTTTAGATGCGAATTTTTCAACGTTTTCGCTAATTCTCTAGCTGAAGGTGGTTATCCAGGTTGATAAATGTTAGAGGCGGGTGGGACAAGCCTATTAGTGCGGTCACTCCTTCACCTTCCCTTAATCCACCTACCATTTAATTAACTCAACCCTTGTACCCCCTTTATAATTATGTCCACCAGGTATTAGTTTTCAGAATGAAATATTATATTCCGCTAAAGGATAATTTCAAACGTTAATTTGGTCATTTATAAAGAAAGTCCTTGAGTGGATGTTGACAAAGTGATTTATCGAGGCGACAAGTATCATCTTCAGTCCTTGGCGTAAATCAGATCCCCTTTCACCGATCTCGAGGTTTTTTCGGTTAAAAGGCGCCTTTTAAAGAATTTTCTTCTTTTTTAGACTCCCCACTGACGCTTGGCATTAGCCATCGGTTCAACGGAGCGGAGAGTTTTTAAAATCCTGAGTGGGTCACGTAGGAGGGTTACAAATGAAAACTGCCTAAGATGTTGCGGGTATCGATCTGACAAAGTCACGGCCCATCTGCATCCCTCCTTACCGCACGACTTACCCTCCTCGCTCTGCTCCCAATGGAAAAATTAATTGAATAGCTTTTCTTCGTTTCTTTTTTCTTTTTTTTTTATCCGTCTTACTCCTACGTCTCAATCTCTAGGGGGAAATCCCGCGTAGCCTATTTAGTAAACTTTATATGCTCCGTTTGAGACGGCTTTTAATTTTTACGAGAGGGTCCCCTCTTTTTTTTTTCTTACGTAATAACTCCGCTTCTTGCAGTATTAAGCCCTTGCCTGGAGTTTGCATCGACGGAACTTATGAAATTCCTTATAGAAGGAGGAGAAAAAAAACCGACATGGCAGCAAACCCTCAAGGGGCATCAACTCCTATGGATTAAGTGAGTTGTTCACGTAGACCGATCGACATGTAATTTCCAAGGCTTCCTATTATTGTACTAAGCCAGCTCTTCGCAAAACTTCAAATTGCAGACTCAGAAGAAAGACTAGATAAAGACGAATGAAAAATGCGTTTTTACATTCCTAGATAACTAGTGGAATTGGCAAGGTAGGTATATCATGGGTGCAATCAACAATCGCAGAAGTTGGTGGACAATGGATAAACTATCACCCACCATAAGACTCATACCTAAATCTGTTTGAGACTGAAGGATCTTTCAGTTCTAGGTAAGTTGGAATTTCTTAAAATTTGAGAAAGTTACTGGATTTGAAAGAGCAATTCGGAAGAATCCAGTAAGAGCGATTGAGGAAAACTCAAGTGAAATATTTTTATTTTTGGAAACTATTTCCCTATAGGAATTTTTTTCCTCCAACGAAATACTGGAATTTTTATCGTATAATATGTCAAGAGTAACGTAAGTTTTTCCTTAAAATTAACATAAAATTAATATTTCTTTTCTTTTCACACATTTTTTTCTCGACTTTTCTTCTTTTTTTGCGTGTTTTATGTTTGTAGTTTATAGGGCAATTATAATGAGATATAAAGCTAGTTGCAGAGGGGGTTATAAAGAATGGTGATTACGTCAGAAGGGGCCCACTGGGGGTGTCAGTGATATATCTCCCGCTTTTACCCCTCGCCTTTCCCCCGGTCTTCAAACCTAACTCCCGGCATCTCCTTCTGCCCTGTTTTCCCTATTTCCTGGCACGACCGTGACCAAGGGTGCCTCTCACTTGACTCGTATAAATTGACGCCCTATGACTCAGTCGATATTTTTTTTCCCCCCGCGCCAACCTAAAAGGGAGTTTTTTGATCGTTTTTACGTTAACTCCATGGATTTATCAATTCCTGAATTAAAAACACATTTTTATCGTGTTAATTACTTTTAATTCAAATTCTCTCCGTTGTTGATTGGATTTGTACTAATCACCAGGTATTAAAGCGATTGTATTTGAACGATAATTACTCTTTTTTTTGTAATTTTAATTACCTGCAATTGAATTTTTAATTAAATTTTTTTCTAATTTCACGAGGGCTCAATAATGTTTTAAAAAGCTTTCAAAATTACAAAACAATGGAAATTTTAATTAGGGTAAATTTATTTTTAGAACTTCTAATTCATCTATTAGATTAGATATGGACACTTTGTTCTCGGTGCCAGCTGTCCGTACAACATTCCATAAAATGGGTAAAAATAGAAAAAAAAAAATGAGGGAAACACCTGAAATTTCTATTTTCCAGGAGAAAAAAGTGAAAAATGAGCCAAATTGCAATTAATTTTACTTTCGCCAAATAAGAAATTTTCAAAGTTAAAATCTGGCATCACTAGGACGGCCACCAACCTTATTATTCTCTTTTGATCTAGTTGTATTGCCTTTAATCCTCACCGTCCACCTTGGCCGAAGGATTAGCGTATACAATGCTATAAAAATCAAGAAAAAATTTTTTTGTTTAAATATGTATGTAATTTTTAAATGACTCTTCGTACATTTTACATGGAAAAGCGACATGTAAATCTCAATTAAGAGATCTTGATTAGCTCAATCAAGTGGTTCGGTAGCCCCCCTTCTGTGTGTGTGGGAGTTTCACAATTTATTGACCGTATCCACTATTTAAACGGACGTTAATTAAACATCTCGATCCCTTTTCTGAGATAAAAAGTAGGATCCTAGTTTATAAAAGGTTTATATTTTTCGGTGACCACCTGCTTAGAGTTTCCTGAGATGTTTTGAAAAAATTTGAGACAGTATAAATAAGAGTTGAGGTGGTCTACTAACAAGTGCCCCCCGCAGGGGACTCCGATTGTCCCGTGCCCTCTAAATCAATAACGCGGTAACGAGGATCCCCCCAGTCCGTATTTCACATCCTTAGATCCCGAGGGAATTTTCTCCCTGTATGTGTGCGTCTCTGTGATCCCGCGGGGCGAACTCAGACGTGGCAAATCATCCAACAACTCATTTGACGCCTATTTCCGAACCTAACGAGCCCTTTGATTTGTCGCCTTTTTCTTTTTTACAAAAGAAGAATTACGGTCTTGAAATATCTTAAGTCACCTTTATGACACCCACTGTCACTTCTATGACGGATGTAGGGTGGACATAACCCCCACTTTTAATATATTCTTTAACCCTCAGGCAGGTTTATTGGGTGTCCAACCCACGCTAGGACGCCTACGCACCGCACCACCCATTGTTACAGCACACACTTATAATTATACCCTTCGGTCCCCGATACCATATTTATAAGTTGTCACAAACTTACAAATCGCCCTTTTTTTTTCTTCTTTCGATCTCTACTATCTAATTTTCATGTTTGTTTATCCCGTAGGATAAGGGCGTTTTCCAAACATGTCAATCCTACCTTACGACCACACAACCTTTCAATTATCGGTTCCCTGATAATTAACAAGAATCGAACCTTCCTCATAATGTACACCTTATCGAAAATTGATTAAACCCCGCCGATACGACCTACAGCGTAGAATATAATTATAATCCATCCCTCACATAAACTTAAAACAAAAATAATTTTTTTTTTTCATTTTCTGATGGCCAAGTGTTAGTTAAATCATCGAAGTATTAATCTTAAAAAAATAATTTAAAATTTATTTGGGAGGGAAAAAATTTACCATGAACTAAGTTTTGAAGCCAAGTCATCTCGATCAATTGCTAGTTACTCCTGGCTCATTTGCTCATTCAACATACTGAAAATTAAAAAAAGTACTGGTTTACGAGACCTTCCTTAAAGAGAAGTATCTATATAGGAGGGGGAAGTATAAGTGAGGGGGAAGTTTAAGTAAGGGGTAGTATAACAGAGGGTGAAGTATAACGGAGGGGGAAGTATAAGGGAACGAAAGTATGTATAACGGAAGGGGATGTATAAGGGAGGGAAAGTATAAAGGAGAATTTTCCAAGTTTGTTTTTTCGAAAAATTTTCTAAGTTTATTTTAACTTCCTTAAAGAAGTTATTGTTTTAAAAATTGTCCGAGTTTTGTTTTTTTCCCAAAAATTTTCCTAGTTTTTTTTTTTTTTTTTTTTTTTTTTTTTTTTTTTTTTTTTTTTTCAATAAATTTGCCAAGTTTTTTTCCAAAAAATTTTCCGGGTTTTTTTTAAAAAAATTTTTCAAGTTCTTTTTTTGCGAATTTTTTTTTAAGTGTAGAAATAATGGGCTCTTTGGCCTACGGATGTGCATCTCAAAATGGGTAGAAGTATGAAATTTCTCCCTACTAAAAAAATGATAATATAAATGTGGCAATTTTTTACACCAAAAATTCTTAAAAAATATAAGGAATAATTGGTGAAAATTTGGTGAAAATCGGATTAACGGTTCGGCCGCAGCGAATTTTTTTAAATTTCAAACAGACATATCCCCGCCATTTTTTCGAAATTCAAAAATTGCCCTCGTAAATTCTTCTTCACCGGCTAAGGAAGATTTTGTGAAAATTTGGTGAAAATCGGTTAAAAACTGTGGCCGTAAAGTGTTCCGGAAAATTGCTACGGACGGCGTAACCACAGACAAAGTTGAGATCGGTAAAGATGAATATTCAATTTGACCCTCCGGGGTCTGGAACACCCTTCCCCAAAAACCCGACGTCGAGGGTATCGCAATAACTTCTTTAAGGAAGTTAAAAATGTAAAGGAGGCCCCTTAAGGGTGGCAAACACATTTTCCTTAGTTGTTATTTTATCCTCACCAAAACTGACTTTAAATCCCCCATCTTTACTTCTTCAACATTCTGATAGAATTTTGCTACACCCAAATACCTAAATACCTAAAAGAAACATGGCTGCCTTATTCTGATTGGCTGAATTTCTCAATTGTTTTTCCAGTTTTCCTAAGTCGATTTGTTCTTGGGGTGCTTGAGTCCTAAGGTTTTTTCCTCCTCAATAAATCTTCAATTTTTCTAAATTCGTAGAAAATATTGCTTTAATGGTATGAGAAAAGAGCTGCTGAGTTTCCCTAGTAGAAATATTAGAACAAATATTCAAAATTTAAGCAAAAAAACATCTCAGAATCTGTTGAAATTTTATAGATTATAAAGGTCCAATTTTAGTGGGCTATAATTTTTTATTTTTTAATATCAAAGGAAGTTTTGAAAAATCGACGAACGTTCCAATTGATTAAGCTAGTATATAATTTGTGTTCAGATAGTAGAGGAGGGAAAAAAAGAGACTAATCTTAGGGAGATTCTTTTTAATAGGGTTTCCGCTTCTTGTCTTCTCGGTAATTTTTCTCTTTCGTCGAGGCTCTCTCTTGGTTGAAATTACCGCCTGATGAACTCGTGTTCGGAGTTTAATGGTCGGATTTGGATCCGCAGCAAATGACACGTTACTCCCTGCTATTAGCTACTGGTCTTGAAGACCCCCTTGTTATTTCCATGACGTAATCGGTAGAAAAAGAATTTCTTTAGAAGCGAATTTTGCCGCTGACAGGTCAAGACTTTGTGTGAAACGCCTGTTTTCTCATCTGGAAACACTTTTTCCGCCGACAAAATCCTCCCCCTTGTTCTTTTCGCTTTTCACTTTTTTTTTACTTGACTGTCGGGTTCATCTGAGTTTAAAAATATTTAAAAACTTTTTATAAACCTTTTATAAAAACAAATATAAGGAATCGGCCATAAAAAGAGAGTCTGTCATTAAATGTTTTGTTCCGCGGTCTGGAAGGCTGTAATCAGTTGGACACTCAACCAAATTAACAGCTATCCTCACGCACGCACTTCAGACAAATTGTTTTGGGGCCCCGTAACAAATCTTTATAACCCCTTCTTCCCAACAATTACTGGGAATTATAAAATCAATTATTTGTCTTTTTTAATTTTTAGTATAAGAAAATAAACAATAAAACTGGGGGAAAATAAAAAAATTCCACGTTTTTTAACTTTTTTTTTTAAATACCGAGTTAAGTATCAACCAGAAAATTCCTCCAAAATCATATTTTTTACAGAAAGTAAGAACAATTGGTTGGTATTTCCATCCGGATGGTTCGAATATCCTTGATTCCCACATTTGGACCGGTATTTCAACGTTTTCCCGACAGATTGCTACTTTTTTTCCCCTCCCCTTTTAGTTTCGGCGCCAAATTTAAACTTCTCTTGACTTTTAGTTTTAAGGAAACTTCAACGCCTTTCTTTCAAGATCGGGAACATAGTGATTTGCTCATTTGCGTTTGGTTCGGAGGCGTTCCCGGTTGTCGACAAGGTGGTAATAAGCCGTTTTCATTACAGGGTACCCAACTTTTTTTTCTTTCCGCCGCGAGGCGTCTGCGGGGGTGTCCGAGCACGTCCCGAATGACATTTACAACGGGTAATTATATATATTGTAAAAGTCTTAAAGCTAACAGAACTAACCTCCCACCGAGTGTGTTGGCGGGTTGACCTTTTCTACGTTAGAAAGCCCCCCCTTCGTTGTTCTAGCTCAAAATGTCAATTGTTATGATTTGCCTTCGGGAGAACGCTTTTTTTCCCTTTTTTTTTCTAGGGATGTGCGATTTAATGAACCTAATTATAACAAATCGTGACTTCGATTTTCTAATGAAGTAGAGTGGCGGAAGTACTAAAAAAAGGAGTTTTCACGCTCTGTACTGATGAATCGGAAATTTCCTTTGATCCTTCTAAAGTCAACGACTGTAAAATTTATTCTATTCGTCAAAAGAAAGTTACTGTTGTACCCTCAAACGTCGGATTTCCCCAAAGGTCTTTGTGGGTCGCGGATTTTTCTGAAGACCTAAATCTTTCAACCTTAAGCGTAGGTGTGAAAAATGTTTGGAAAAAAAATTATTATAAGGATGTATAACTCTATTAGGAGGGGTGTTTGAGATAGTGGATGTATGTCTTTTGAGGACTTGTGTGCGTTGTAAGGGCATAAACCTGCTCGGCCCGGATAAGAGTGCATGTAGAGGAGGTGGAAAGGGCCTTCTCAATGGACAGGCTCCGGGCATGAATGGGCTCCGAGATTAGCCCGCCTGACAACCTCATAAACTCGCAGACACCCCTTTTTTTTCTTCTTCTTATTAGTTACAACCAAACCGGACCCAGAGGAGAAAATCGTTGGATCTTCTTAATTTAAAGGTGGAGAGCGCGCGTTTTAGAAGGAAGGCTTTTTAATGGGTTTACCGTGTTCTCCCCTCTTGTTTTCCCGTTTATCTAACATTTTGAATTTTATCTCACCCAAGGGTTGCTGTTAGGTTCCCCCCCTTTAATTAAAGCCTGGGGTCCAACACCTAGTAAATATCCTGGGCACTAGTTTATCACCTAAAAAACCCCGATGAATGAAAAACAAAAAACTTAAAATTTATCGATCGAAAAGGCGTGGAGTGCAAAAGCTCTCTTTTTGTTCGGGTTTAAAGAATGAGAGTTTACTTACCATACCTGCTCACTGAAGTATAGAAATGATATTTTTAACTTAAAAAAAAAAAAGACTTCTTTTCTCTGTTTTAGTTGTTTTTGTGTAATAAATGAGAGAGGACTCCAAACCTATAATGAACTGCTGTCTTCTAGCTCCATTAAAAAGGATAATAATTTTTATAAGGCTGGTTTTATTTTTATTAATGCCCCTGCATACGCTAATGGATCATTGACAGATATTAAGATAAGAAAATAACAGAAAAAAAAGAAGCTAAATAATTCTAATGGTCTACTAGTGTCGCAGGTGGAGAGTTTAGCCCTTATCAGCTAGCATAAAGTAGCCTTCCCCCCTTTTCTGTTATCCTTGATGGTCGGAGGGGAAGCGGGGTTCTGATGTAGTAGGGTGGCCCAAATGAGGACAAGGGTTTCTCCGTAACGACGACCGACTACGGGAAATAAACTGGACATTCCAATTTATTTGACCAACACCCCCTCTTCTTTTTACACCGGGATTGTCCTCAATAATCCGTAGGCCTCACCCTATGACCCTTAGCCTAATAAAACTGTTGCTTCCTTACGTTTTTTTTTCAAAGGAGGGGATCAAGAATTAATGGGACCCGAGATAGAAGCGTCGGACAATTGAAAATAATATGAAAATTTCAATGGGAGAAACGTTGTTTTTTTGTTTATCTTCAGGTCAAAAGTTCATCGGAAATAAAAGAAAATGAGGAATAAAAGTAAATTAGACCATAAATTAAGCACTTCCCACGACCCTAAAGTATCTTTCGAACCTCATAAATTGTCCACACACAAACTTCTCGCTAATTGAATTGAATTCAAATTCTTTACCATCTAACTCAAAGTAGACCAAATGCGGCTGGAGTGTATATTTAGGCACCAACTTATGCATTTTGGCGGCGAAATGTTTTCTTTTAAATTTTTTGTTGGGAAACCTCAGGTTCTAGTGCTACTGGCTGTATCCAAACTGCAACAAGCAAAATAATTTTTTTAGCTTTTAGGGGCTTTCCTAGTTTCTTGATATCACAGATTTTCAATAATTTTGTCAAAATTTTAACTCATAAATCGCTAAAATCTCAATCATCTTTCTTCCAGCTTACTGAGAAAACTTCAAACTGAAAAAAAATAAATTAGAATGAGGGGTAAAAACGCACTTTAGAGTTCAAACTGTCATTTTTAATACAAAATATAATCTAAAACGAGGGTTTGGCCTTGAGCCTCTAATGAGACACATCGGGTCCGTGATCAAGTCGTTTTTTCAACGGTATATCTCCGATTTTCAAACTGAAATTTGTCTCACAGGCTCAGCTGAAACCGTTCTTTACGAAGTGGCCAGGTTTTTTAGTTCTGTGAACTTTTAAACTGTTTTTTGTTCGTGTGAAAAATAGTTTGCTTTGCTGGTTTTCAATCGGAATTCGGATCTTTTCAACGTGTATCTCGCATGCGCCTCGTCCCCCACTTGTCAGGTGATTTATGCCGTATTCTGCTGGCTCTTCGTTTTCTCTGCCCAAGGTGGGGGTGTAATCAGCTTCTTATCACATTGTTTACCTGTTCCTCGCTTACTCCTCGACTCTCCTTGTTATTATATTATTAAAACATTGCGGCCGTCGTTTTTTTTGTTGGTTTTTATGAACAGTAATCCAGGAAACCAGAAATCCCTTCCTAATGTAAGTGGAAAAAGTTCTGTTTCAGCCAAGAGGCCTTTAACGTCCCCCGAAACAAATCAAGACAAAAAAGCCAAACAAAGTAGGAAAGGCCTTGCGCCATTGACCGTGCCGAAGCTAGTACCGGCTAAGAAAGGCGGAATGGCCACGGGCTCGAATCAGAATCTTTTAAAGGAATTGAGCGAAATGATGGACGAAAAGCTAAAACCCATAACCAACGATCTAAAAGTACTAAAACAAGACAGCGAAAGTGGGAAAGACCAATTACTGTCCGAAATTCGTCAGCTCAAGGAGATTAACAATGGATTGAAAGAAGAATTGAACTCTGTGAAATCTGAACTCCAATCATATAAAGAGAGAACCGACTTTCTTGAGCTACACATCCGAAGAAAAAATCTGATAATAAAGGGCTTGGAAATCCCCGCTGGCCAGTCTGTAGAATCTTCCGTTCGAAAATTCTCCAACGAAGTCCTGCGTCTCGACGAGTCAATTCAAATCACTTCCGCTCGTGATCTCGGGAAGCCAGGTTGGCAGAGGTCGACCTTATTAGTGTCCTACGCTTCTGAAAGGGGTAAAGAGCAGGTTTTAAAGAAGGCTATAGATATGAAGTTAAATTCTGTGGATCATGGAGTCACCATATCGAGAGATTTTCCACCTCTAATGAGGCAGCGTCGACTTAAACTCCTGAAAGTGAGAGCTGTGTTAAAGAAAAACTGTAGCTCCGTGTCCTTATCCTTAAGAAACGACATCCTGGACGTAGAAGGAACCCGCTACAACTGGGACAACTCGAAAGGGCTGATAAAAATGGAAACCCAGCAGGCGCAAAGTAACATCTGCAATGTCGATCTTTCTACGCTAATCTCAGAACTACTCTCGAACAAGGGTCCCCGTCTTACAAAACCATCTCAGAAGAACTCTTCCGCTACTCCGATGACATCTGCTTCGCAAACAACCCCTTCTACCGCCTAGGAAATCGCCGTCTGCCAGTCTTTGAGCTACCCCTCCGCTCAAGTTGTTACACCTCATAGAAATAGTTTTGTTAATAATAGTTCTGTAAGTCCTTTTCCATTGGTGCAGTATAAAAGGAGCCAGATAAGTACCTTAGCTTATAATGTTAACGGGTTGAAATCCTTACTAGCAGTAAATTCTTTTTTAAACTATATCATCAAGTTCGATATTATTTTTCTTTTTGAGACTTTCCTGGAGGAAGAACCCCAGTCCCTAGGATACATCCTGCGTGAATACAATTATAAATTTTTTCCAGCAGTTCGTAGATCAGTGGTCGGAAGGGCCAAAAAGGGTTGTATTCTCGCTTTTAAATCCTGTCTCCGGTGTGCAAAATTTATTAAAATCTTCGATTATTGTCTAGTGTCTTTAACGTCCCCTGAAATTTCCATCTACGTAATCCCCGTCTACTTATCTTGCTCTTCCCAGGCAGAATGGACCGATGATTTTGAAAAAATTCACAACATTGTTAGCCAAAACTTAAATAATCACGTTGTTCTTGCTGGTGATTTTAATGCCAGAATCGCTTCCCTGCAAAATTTATCTAAGAATTTGTTCCTAGATCCTACCAAATTTCATACAAGGGTGTCAAAAGATTCAATCGTTAATTCTAACGGTAAAAAAATAATTGATTTTTGTACCGACTACAATCTGTTTGTGCTCAATGGGCGCACTTCCTTGGATTGCCCCGGTGAATTAACTTTCATTGCAGATAGAGGTAGCTCAACGGTTGACTTCTGTATCGCTTCCTTAGACTGTGATACGTGCATTGATGACTTTTGTGTGTCCACCGAACCCTTCTCAGACCATATGCCCATTTCGTTCAGTATCTTACTCAAAAAAAGTCATGTTCCCCCTACCCCGATGGAGCCGAAACTGGTGTGGTCTACGAAATTCGCAAAAACTTATAAAGGCAATCTAGTAAAAAATCTTAGCTCTCTAAAGCCTCATAACCTCTCTGACCCTGATCATTTTGAGCATTTGATCAAATCATCTTGGCCTCGACAGCAGCAGTGTTTTCTTCAAACTTTCCGGAAAAACGAGTGGTTTGACTTTGAGTGTCTTAAGGCCAGAAAGAAAGTTTATTTTCTCTTAAATGAGTTTAGGAAAACCGATAACTACGAATCCAGAAAAAAGTATACAAAGGAAAAAAAGGATTTTCGTGCCTTGTGTCAAAGGAAAAAAAAGGAAAATTACTTGCAAACAGTTGAAAAGTTCCATGCTATTAAGGATAGCAAAGAGTTCTGGCTATTGGCCAATAGGTTTAAATTTAGGAGAGCTAGTCAAGGTAACAGCATATCTTTGGCATCATGGGTGTCCCACTTCCAGTCGCTTCTTAATCCATCACTACCGGCTCAGCCCCTGTCGGTACTTTCAATTTCCAACTTTTCCCCAAATGCTGATCTAGAAGCCCCCTTTTCCCTCGCTGAACTTTCAAATGTTATATCTTCCCTTAAAGACAATAAGGCACCGGGTATTGATGGGATACCTTACGAATTTTATAAGTATGCCCCCCAGGAGCTCTTAGATCCCCTCTTAACGCTTTACAATGAAGTTTATAGCTATGGTGTTGTTCCTGATTCTTTTGGCAAATCGATAATCTTTCCGCTTCTCAAAAAAGGTGATGTTAATGACCCCAGCAACTATAGAGGGATTTCTTGCATCAACACCATTGCTAAAATTTTCACAGGACTGGTTCTGCACAGAATGTCGAAGTTTGTCGAAGATGAAAATCTCCTCAGTGAATATCAAGCGGGGTTCCGCAAAGGGTATTCAACTGTTGACCAAATTTTTACGCTTTCAAACATTATTCAAATCCAGTGGGCAAAAGGTAAAAAGGTATACGCTTTCTTTGTCGATTTTAAGGCTGCCTTTGACTCGGTAGACCGTTCATCTTTACTGTCAAAACTCGCAAACTTTGGCTTTCCCTTTAAAATAATCCAAATCCTGTGGTCCCTCTTTTCTCAAACGTCTTCGGCGGTGAAAAACGGAAACAGTTTGTCAGAGTTTTTTGAAGTAGAATCGGGAGTAAGGCAAGGCTGTTTGCTCAGTCCTTTATTATTCTCCTTGTTCCTAGATGATCTTCCTATTTATCTAGATTATGGTATACTTATAGGCAACACAAGAATTAAAATTTTGATGTACGCGGACGACGTTGTCATCTTGGCAGATAGTCCTGTTGCCTTGCAAAAGAATATTAACTGTTTGCAACAGTATTGTGAAGAGTCGAAGCTCACAGTCAACCTGGCAAAGTCCAAGATAATTGTTTTCAAAAGAGGGGGCAGACTAGCCAAAAACGAGCACTGGTTTTTCAAGGGCTCACCAGTGGAGGTAGTAAGTGAATATAAGTATCTTGGGGTTATTTTCACACCAAAGCTTTCTTTAATACCTCACTTCAAATCTAAAGTGGCTGCTTCTAAGGTAGCTCTAAACTCTGTTTGGTCGTCGCTGTTTGCCAATCCGCACATCCCAATGCACTCAAAATACAGTGTTTTTAAGGCTGTTTGCAGAGCGATGCTCTGTTATGCGTGCCAATCTTGGGGTTTCCAAAGGGTTGACTCCATCGAATGCCTCCAACGATTTTTTATAAAAAAAGTTTATGGACTCCCTTCCTTTACCCCTAATTTTATGGTTTATTTGGAAACTTCGGCTGACATTCTTTACCTGCACACCCTGAAGCTACACCTTTCATATGTAACGCGTACTTTATCCCTTCCAAATGAGCGCCTACCCAAGATAATAGCCCTGGCGAACATTGCCTCAAACTCCTCCTGGTTTTCTGCTCTAAATCAACTTGCTAGGAACTTCCTACCGAACTTCACCTTCTCACTGGAAAACCTCGAATCCTGGATGGCCCAATTCCCTCGGCTGGAGTCAAGTATCAGAATGGCAGACAGGAACTCTCATCTCCTAAGAGCGTCATTATCATCCCGATTCGCTCTGTACAGTCTCCTGGACCACTCAAAGGCCCTGTTTAACTTTGAAAAGCCGTCTAGCTTATCTTCGTCTGACGCTCGATGGCTATTAAAGTTGCGTTGTGAAATGCTATTTCTAAATTACTCTCCGATTGGCGACCGATTGATTGATTTATGCTCTCTTTGCAACTCCCTGGAAAGGGAGGACACCTTCCACTTTTTGGCGAACTGCTCCATCCTCTCTGAATTCAGAAGGCTTCACCTTGGAAAGTCTAAAATCTCAATGGTCGAACTTGTTGCTTCTTTAAACTCCACTAACGCTAAGGGCTTGGTTTCCTTTTGTAAAGAAGCTCTCTGTTATAGAAAAGAACTTACAGATTTATTTAACTTTAATTTTTAGCCTTTCCCAAAGTTAGGGTTTTTAATTTTTTAATTTTTGTTTTTTTCTTTAAATTTATTTTTTACTTTTATATTAAATGTGTCTCAATTCTTTATGCTTCTCTTCTCTTTATGCTTCGTTCTCCCTCACGCTCAAGGCTCAAATCCCGGCAGACGGTAAAATATTTACCATGCTGTAATACCTTTCTTTTCTTTCTATGTAAATATTGTAAATAGTTAAAATAAAAGAAGGTTTTTTCATTCATTCATTCATTCATAATCTAAAACGACTTTACAAGGAATCTGGGAAGTACATAATATTATCCCCGCTGGGAATAAAATGTATGTATATGGTCTAAGTTGTAACTTTATGTTTTCCACCGGGCGGAAGCTATAAAGTCAAACCGTAGCGAAATTTAAGATCGTTTTAACCATTTTCTTAGAGAATCATATTTATTACGCAAATATATTTTAAAAAAACGCTAAGATTACAAGGGTCAACAATGTTTTCAAGAATTTATTTTTGAAAATGAGTGAAATTTTTTTAAGGTTTTATTTATGTTTTGTTGTTTAGGGGGTGTATGTTTTGCGTGAAGACGATTCTACACTAGAGAGTATTGATCTTAAGTTTTTTAGGAGCGGCGTCTCTCTACTGGGTCCGGCCCCAGGCGGCCCTAACGTGAAATTGTTGTGTCCTGCATACAAATAAGCGTTCCTCTCTTCCCGGCACCCCTCCCCCGAAGTCTTCAACCCCACGACTCCTCAACCGCCCCCACGAGTACGGACAAAAAGAACAAATTCTTGTGAGGCTTTTAGTTTGAGATCAATAGGTCTACATTGTTAGGGCCCCACCGGACCCTCCTCATCTAACCCTCTTCTTCTTTTTTCTCCCTTCAAATCATCCTTTAAACGAACGATCGACACCTAAAAACACAAAGTTTGCAAACTTTAAATATTTGTAAACAAAACAAAACTCCCCTTTTTTTATTTTTTAAATCTGTTACGGGTCACTTACCCACTTTGTTATTGTTCCAAAATGGTCAGTTTCCCTAAATCAACAATTTCCCATAGTCTGTAAATAACCGGAGTTTAGAATACATTACCTACCTAAACGTCACAATATTATTATATTATATTTTAATGACTAATAAAACAAATAAATAATTTTGAAACAATTTGACACCATAGAGCGATACTCAAGATGTGATGCCTAATGCTAAAATTTGGGAGCCGTTGGATTAAAGGAAGCCTATAAGTCGTGGATGGGAAGAAATGGGGAAATTAAGATACTAGTTTCTTGTTAAACTCAAAGAAAAACAGGGTGATGGCACGGGGAAGGGTTGAGACGCGGGCTACGGCTAATAAACTCAAAAAGGAACAGGGGTGGAACTTATTAATTGAATGGATTCAACCCTTTTAAGAGCGAAGGGGCAGCACACGGATAACTCAGAGGGCTTATTAAGGAGCTTGAGGATAATGGGCCGAAAGGCCTCAGGATTTTTTTTCTCTCTCCTTCCTTCACCCCCTTCCGAGGCCTTTTTACAAGAGTGAGAAATTAATCCAGTCCTGCGAGAATTGCTCCCGAGAGAGAAAGGGTTGTCTTTATTGCGAAGGGGGATTAACATGTTGCCTGATTCTTTTAATTGAGCAGTAAATAGTCAAGGGTATATTTTTTCAAATTGAGCCTCCTCTAAAGCCATATGTTGACGCTATAAAGTCAGATTAATGATGAAAATAAGCCAACTTGAGATGAATTCAGAATGGGAGTGAGGGTGACGTCATCAATGTTGAGAATTTGAACTAGGAGGCTTCAGGAGGCTTCATTCAGGTTATATCAACAGGTCACGTTTTGCAGATTTGGTTAGTGAGGGAGAAACCACTCATTGTGAAGTTTTATGGATGTTTACAATTCAGAAAAATTTTACGTACAATAAAAGCGTTATAAAAAGGATTTGACGGTTAAGGTATGTAAAGGGAGGGGTTTTGGGCTTTTCATACATGTAAATATGTGACAGTCAAGGGCCCTCCCTTGACGCAACCGTGGAGTATATAATTCAGGGAAAACGTAGAGGCGAAGGGAGAAACGCACCGTGGCAGGAAGTAATTTTCTATTCAAATTTCAAAAAAGAAAATCATCGTTCACACCGATAAATAACCCACCCTCTTCCTATGGAAGTCCAGGTGCGGTTTTTTCTAAGATCCCCGCAGTCTGAAGAGTCACGTCTCGAAAAAAAAGTACCTGAACAAAAAAAAAGTCGATAAGAAAGAAAAAAACTTTAAAGATTTCGCGAGGATTTTAATTGTTGAAAGCCGAGGGCAATACATCGAAGGGTGGGGTGTTTATAAAAGGAAGGACGTGCCGGGCATACTTGAATACTAAAACTGTCTACATGTAATTGAAGATATTTCCGGCCTTTTTCTTCCTTGAATTAATTCCGTTGAGAGAAAAAAAATTTTTGATTAAAGAAGGAATTTATTTTCGAAAACGTGGCTGTTTGTTAGCGTCAGGTGCTTGGGAGGCTCAGTGAGTAAACAAGAGGCTGGGCAAACATACTCGAAAACTTCCCACTACCGCGAGTCATTACGTTTCGAGAAGTGCTTTCGGGGAGCCACTCATCCGAGGGCCGCCCTCATCCAGAAACGCTCGAGAACGAAGGGAATCCTGTAGAATGTGAACTACATATAAGATCACTTTAAATACCGGAGGGAAACTTCAATTATTGAAATCAACTCTTATCCCTTCAACAATGTGACTAAAGGTGTGAGATATCACAACCGCAAAAATGCGTAAAATGAATCGTAAAGCCTTCGTGAGAGAGTGGTATTTTTACCTTATACGCCTTTCAGAGGGCTCTGGATATGCAGTTCAATTTTGTACATTTTGGCAGAGACACAACTTGCGAATGTAAAACGTTATTGTAAAACTTTTTCTGCTTAAATAGCATATAAAAATGGATCAATCTCCTTGAGGAACCCCAAGTATTTCGCTAAATAAAATCAAAATCCTAAAAGGGCGCTATGAAGAGTTTGGAGTTTATATTCCAAGCTGAAAATCTGGTTTAAAAGATTTTAAACAAACAAAAAACCAAACAAAATTTTTTGTTTTGTTTTGAGGACAATAGTCTCCGATACAATGGATGTCCGAGCAGATATGACATGATTTATGTCTGATACCCAATACGTCAATCTGGACCACACCCGTAACCACACATCAGTCGAAATCCTATCGAAGGGATGATGAATGCTTTCAAGTCTCGGGTAGGTTCGAATTGCGGTTTTACCGCAGGTCAAAAGTAAACGATTCTAAAAATCACAGGAAACCCGGGTGATATCACCTGGACGTTTTTTATTCTTAGGGTTAAAGGTTACCTTGGCCTTCGCTGTAAAACATGTCGCAATACTCTACGTGGGAATATTTTTTCGCCACCTACGTTTCTATGGCTTCTGGATAGTTTTTTAATTGTTAATTTTATAAAATTAAAAAAAAAAACTTTAAAAACAGCTTGTAAATCACCCTTTAGCCGTAACCAAGTCATAACGTAGACTGGTTAACTGCTGAATAATTGAGAACCAATTTATTTCAGGTGACCGCCTACTAGTTGATATTTTATGCCCGCCAGTTTTCATTTTAATGGATCGTTTTATGTTGATGGTTTCACAGTCCAAAGTAATGAAGCCGTTGAACAAAATCGACGGTTCAGACTTTTTTCCCCATTATCCTTCAGACTAAAAGAGTAGTTAAGAAAAAATTTTTAAATCTTCATTTTCTACGTAAACTACAAATAGAATTGGATCCAGAACGTCTCCTTGACTACCTACATTTTTTAAAATAAACCGAAAAGCTGAAAAACACCGACCTTTTTAAATGTGAGGGGGATAGAAACTTTGATATTTGAAACTCTTTAATTTTTCGGCGGTTTTTCGTGGTCCACCTTCAGGCGACGTTCGTGCCTAAAGTAAACAGCTCGCATGCTTATTCTAAGCGTGAAAAAAACGTGAAGTTCATAAAACGGGGTGTGAAGATTAAAAAGCGATCTCTACCCCTTTTTCCCACTCTTATTTTTTTCGTTGTTTAACTGTGCTAAGATAATAAATGGTATTAGGGCAAGAAAGGAGTCAGTCAGGCGAATCACGCGATCCGAAACCGAACAAAAATACACCTCAACAGTTCCTTAGATAAACCAGACTACTCAATTACAGTCATGAAATAAATAAAAAGAAATGTGTCCAAATGTCAACTTGATTCACGCTTTATAAATCGCTAACAGAAGTGGATGCAGAATGTCTCCATGAGGAACCCCATGTTGGGGAGTTAAAACTTCCCAATAAGTCGATAAAATTAAACGGGCTAATTAAAACTTTATTATAAAAATGGCGTTTTCAGAATAATTAAGGCTCGTTAGAACGCTATGTGTGAAAACATGAACGGTTCTTAAGATCTTATATCGGGTCCGCACGACCGTGTCGCACCCGGCTCCCGTTCAACCCTTAATTGACATCAAAACATGTCTCAATTTAAAAAAAAAAGAGAAGAAAAAGTTTGGTTTTTGCGGTCTTGCGGTGCGAAACCGCAATTGCCCTACATCATGAAATTCTTTTATAAAAATTCTATTTACTAGATATTTATCTTGTCCACACCTTTTACTAGATGTATAAATCAAAAAAGTGTCTCTAGGTACTCGGAGCTATTATAATTGTAAATGACACCGGTTTGTTACCCTTCTCGTCCGAAACGTTTTAATGTACGAGGACGATAAATATTAATTTTCAATGGGTAAAAGGCGAACGCGTGTCCCGCAAACGCGAGAAGTGTCCGCAATTAAAACCTCTTGTCTTCCACCTTTCGCTCTCTTATACTTTTTTTTCCTTCTCGGTATCGGCTGTCACCGAGGCTGTAAATTACGCGCCCTGAGGATAGAGAGGTTCTTCCCAGTAGCATGTTCGTGGGAGTGAACATGTTCCCTTTCGAACAACAATCATAAATATTCTGATTTAGTATCTTTGTTAATTTTTAAAAATTGTAGGCAGTATATAAAAACTGAGGCGCATTTATTTTTGTGACGGTGATGACTTTTCTCAGGCTTCTCGCCCACTGCAATGCTTCCAACTACGAAGTAGTGAACTCTTTCATATGTTTCTGTACTTTTTCGCAGCTTGCATTTTGCATTAGTTTTGGCTGCTCTTTCTGAAGCCAGTTAGACGTCTCCAGGTGCTAAGTTCTAACATATCACGTTTTTCCGCAGTGGCCCTTTGGACTTTTAAAGCTTTCGAGTCCTCTCTCGGCAAGGTCAACCCTGATGATACAGAGATAGCTATTAGCTCTGAATTTTCGGGCTAGAAATTCGTGGCAGTAATCTTTGAACCAACTAGTCTTGCAAAACTTGAAGTACTGATGATAATGATCATTGCCTCATATGCTACGTTGTGCAGTTGCGATGTGGGGCCTTATTATTTCATTATATTTTTTAAGTTTTTGGAGAGGGGGGAAAATATCTTCAGGAAAAAAGAGTTTAATTAAGCGTTTAATAAGACAAATAGAATAGTCATTGCTGCACGGTTAATTTAATTTTTAAGGAATCTCCCCTTCATATAAATTAAATTATTTCCGTTATGAAGCGTTGAAGTTATAATTTTTTCCCCCCGTTCGAGAACTTTATTTATTATACTTATCTTGAGAGAAATTAAAATCCAACCACTTGTCTAAGCAAAAACAATAGATCACTCGAAAAAGGTAGGGAGTTTTTTAAAAAAAGGGAAGAGCTGAGGGGGAAGTTTGCGTTTTTTTTACGTTTCCCCCGAGGGCTGCAATTTATACGTGTTATCCTTCGCAGTTAGTCAGGCAATAATTTTTATTTTTACTTACCTTTTTTTTTAAGTCAGAAGAGAGAGAAAAAACATGGAAAAATACTTGTAATGATGTCTCGCGTCGATGCTCCCGCCCCCGCCGGATATGATTTTGATTTATAAGCGGGGAGGCATCCTTCAGCCCCCTCTTGTATTGATACATTTCCCAAGCAATAAATCCGCTTGCGGGGTCGAGAGAGGATACATTTGACAGTGGTATAAGTCGGACACATGCTTCCGCCAATGTTGGACTCCAATGAATTATAGCGATCCGCTTTTCAACAGACTATTGTCACAGACTTGATATATTCACATCAATTTCAATATTAATTAAACCAGTAAAAAACGTAGGTGAAACCCACATGAGAAAATTCGATAGTGAAAAACAATAAATTTTCTAATTCAAAACTGAAAAGGGCACCAAAATATTCGACTTATAGCTTCACAACTTGGCGACTTCTGAATTGTGGTTCCTAGAGTAACCTTGAGTCAAAAAATTTTCACCCAATTTCACCTAGTTTTCCTCTTTTTCTTTTTTCCAGCGATAAGAAATCCAGAAATGACGATTTTTCCCAGATGTAAGTCTTTTACCTTCGAATTTTTGGCCAAGGGAAACGCTTTTCTCCCGCTTTAGAGGGGTAATCTCTTGAGTTTTGAAAATACCGATTAGTCCAGTCAATTTAAGCCTGGTATTTAAGATAACCACCCGCTTCGACAACTTCTTCCTGATTTTTTTTCTGAAATTCATGATTTTAAAATTACCCTTTTTTTCATAGCGTTTTTTCACCGGCTTGCATCTTAGAAACGGGCGATCATGCAATGAAGTCGATTTCGTTAAATTTGAGGAAAATTTAATCATCTTTCTTTTTTATTTTATACATTTTTCACCTTCGACATACGGTTTTGAAGATACAGGCAAAATCCGCGAAAAGTCAATTCAATACCCCAAACCAAATTTTTTTGGTCGTTTTTTTTTTTCGATGTTTTTCGCCACCTTGTAGCTCGAGTGTGGTTAGTAGCACAAAAAATTTTATCAAATAAAATTTGTAGGAAATTTAGTCAGCTTTCTTATTTAACAAATACATTTTTGGCTACGACGTACCGTATTGGAGTTGCAAGCGAAAAACCGCAAAAATTCACGAATAACGCCGTCTTGCCATGGCCAGACTTGAACCACGTAATCCTCAACTGTCTTGAGAGCTTGTCTTCTCCTAAAAATCGTTAAAATTAAAAAGACGCTGATCGCATTAACAAAAAACGAGTTCAGGTGTCTCGAGCCTTCACTATCGACTCAAATATGCAAATCGTCTTTATTGACAGGGACGTTATTGAAGGGAGGACGTTATAGAAATTAAATTAGAATTAATTTAAAGCATTTTGCACGACCAATTATTGCTAAAGAGTTTTTTTTATTATAAAATACATTTTTTTTTAAATAGTTTTTTTTTTTTCGTTTGCTTAGGAAGGATTGACAGGCTTATTATATGTACATAGGGACAGCATTATGTGCAAAGCATTACGATCACGTCAATTCCAGACGGCTAGATTAATTCAGCTAGACATTTCATAAATAGGATAATATCATATCCCAGAATTCTCTAAATAAATTTCACTTTTTATTTTGTCTTCTCCTTTTATTTAAACGGCTGACACTTTTTAATCCTGACTAATGTCTTTTTTACCTGGATAAAAGGGGGACTTAACCGTAACACTCGACATATGAGCACGTTCGAGGCCCCTTTTGACTTTTGACTTTTCGAATGTCCGGAGGTACCCCAAAAAAGCCGAAAATTCTACCTGAAAACAGTGAGAAATGTGACACCTACCGTGAGAGGAAGAAAAAAAAAAGGCTTGAGGGCCTGAACGAAAGTGAAATTTAAAAAGAATGAAATTTTGATCAGAAGAATATGAATGATTAACATATTTTTAGCTTTTGGAATCGCTATTTGTTCAGTTATAAAGTGGAACGTGTACACTTGAATAAACGCTCCATCATTTTTCAAACACGGGTAAAACAATATTTTTAACGTTAACAAAAGAAAAGTCTTTCGTCGTATTAATTACGGCCGTAAATCATCCGGGGAGTAGAAAAGCGAATGTGGCGACTCCTTTAAAATTACCGCGGACAGTCCAGAGGGGGCTCTGTTATTACGTAGGAACTGTTTTATAACGTGTAATTATGGTTGTTGTGTACCATTGGCTTCTTCGCTTTTACTGCCCGATGGGACGAGACGCTCCCGGGTTTTTCGCTACGTCTCTTTTTCCACCTTCTGATTTTCCAACCATCATTACTGTTATTTTCTCGTAGAAAACGAGCCGTAGAGACCGATTTCCGATTAATCACCATTCGCTTTACGAGTTTTGTCGCTAACCTTTGTTCAAAGAATTCTATTCAAAAGGATTTTAACACGCTGAAACCTTATAACACGATTTTGTGTTTTTCGCCGGCCGGCCGTCCGTCTTCGCCTTAATTGTGGCCCGAAAAACCGGTAGATTTTTTTATTAGTGAAAAAAGTGAAGGAATGAAAGAGGAACATTTCCGTTCGGCGGGGCCGTAATTTTCCCTCATCCCGCGATCCGTATCAATCAGATATTCCATGTGAATTATGTCTAGTTTTCCTCGTCCGGCTCGTAGACGGTTTATCTTTAACGTCCATTTTCGGGCTCCGGAGAGAGAGACGAACATTTCTTTCCCATTTTTGAAATATAATGGCTGAAATATCATTGAAACCCAAACTAAAACATCAAACCTTTTAGTTTATATTTTTTTATAAACAAAAAAAGTTGAATTGTATGCAAATAATGTGGAATTTGGACCTTTTTTTTGTGTGTGCGTGAAGTGCGGTGCTCATCAAAGGAATCGAAGGTGTCTTTCAAGTGGGGAAATATCGTCAATAAAACTCCGTGAGGTATCTCCGTTTAGGATCTTCCTTCACCATTGACTTCGATTAGCTAGGATTCCCGTTTTACCTGCACCGCATCCCACGCCCTCCTTTGATACCAATCCCTACAACATTATTAGCTCTCTTTTAAATTCAAAAACGCCCTTAAAAACCTCCTCATCACAATATCCCTTTTATTTTCTATTCTATGGAAATTTAAAAAAAGTTCGGAATTACAGGATATGCCGTAGTCACTAAGCCCTGATTTTAGCAGGCGCGGGGAGTTTTCTCAGGGTTTCTATGTTGGTGGTGTTTTGGACAAAGTCAATATTTTGCCAAAAAACATCAGACCAAAATGTTGGGCATTTTCTTGTTCTTTTGGCTGTAGAACAGCCAGTGAAGCAATAATGACCAGTTGGAGTTGTCATATTCGTCTTCTTTTCGATCATGAAAAGCAATTCAATTAAAAAAATGAATGTTTGTTT